>CATLJT010000275.1:0-50858 GCA_949987775.1 Aproaerema taeniolella
TATTAGACTATTAGGCCCATAGATAAATACCTTACAGACTAACATACATATGAAATATAATTAAATGAAATAAGACTAAGTAACACTATTTCCCGGGTATTTTTCCAAGGGTGTCTGCAACCGGGAATCTCCCTCGGAAACGGCGGAACACCACGCCCTCCGGCCAAAAGCTCTCCTCCTTCATGACACACCGCACGAGAGTTGCCTCGCTGGTGAATATGTAAATCTCGAGGATGAAGCGACGAAATATAATTTAGTCTTAAATCTAAGAGAAAATCTCTAAAATCTTTTTCACTTTACATCAGCTTCGTAAACTTTAGTTGTAGCTTGTGTTAAGTGATATACATTGACGAAGCGAAGTATGACTACAGCTTAAATCAACAAAAACAAAAAAATTACAACTTTGTTGTTTTTGTTGATTAAAAGCATAGACATACCCTGCAGCTCTAGCACGATAATGACAAACTGGCGCTCGGCTCACACTGAAACTTCACTTTGATTGCGCGTGGGTCCCGCGCAAAGGCTTGCTCGCCCTATGGTGTTGTCAATGTTGACATTTTGACATAGGACCGCGGTGTTGTCGCGGCGCTGTCACTATCGTACACGGCCTGTTGGTCTTAAACACTAATGCACCGTTGTCGTATTCTTCTTCCTGAACTACTCGAGCATTTTCGTATATCAAATCATCATCCTGCATATATCTTTTAGTCGGTAAATAATCATAGATTGGTTATATTTTATCTATAACATCTTAGATAGGTTCGTCTTCATCGATAGCTTCATAAAACACTTCTTCATCTATTTCGTATGACATGTTTCAAAAATCGGAATATTATCTTCAGACGCACCTGCGAATTCTTGATTTTCTTTAACAAGTTTACTTTCAACGTCAAGCAAATAACCAAATTTTAAAAAAGTTGTAACCTATTGCAACCCCGTCAACCAGTATTAGTATGGTCCATTATTTAAGTCTAGAACAGTTCATTGTAAAATGATCCTGTATTTCATTTCCTATTTTATTTATTTAGTTTAAATAAACATTTTATAGAAATCTAAACGTAGTCTTACTGAAATTACATACCTACTTACCTACTTATATGTTTCCTACATATGCGATATTCTTAATAATACCTAGTAAGACTGAAAAGACCAGGCGTAGCTTAACTTAAGATATATTTAGTAGGTACCTACTTATCTAATAAACACATTATTACTTTCAAAATATTTATTAATTCTCAAGTATCTTATACATATATATACGATAAGATTCAGAATGTCAAGCTTAGCGTGCTCTTGACTGTACCTACCTAAACATGATAAGAAAAGTAAAAAAAATATATTTTACATGCTCAAACAAGTACATACGATACAGTTATCTAATGCTGTAAGGAAGCAAAAGACTTAAAGTAAGTAATATTTTTGTAAGTTAATATTTTTTTCACTTTCAAAATTCTATATCTCCGAAAGTATATCACTTTCGACATTTTATTAATCAACACTTTCGTTTTGTAATATTTTTCTCTATCAATTGCCGCAAGTTTCATTTTATGTTTCCATAGTGGGGCTCCTTCGGGTGATCTGATCACCTCATGGTATGCCATACCTAAACTGGTATACCAATGAGGTTGGATGCTCTTTAGGATATGATTTTACATATTAATTAAAATCATATTAATATGACACTCCCAGTATTTTACGAAAAAGAGCCTTTAGAGTTTCAACTCTAAAGGCTCTTTTCGTAAAATACTGGGATTTCTGTAAACTTTCTATAATTAATGGTATTTTTGTTTCTCGTTTAATATCTCCTTAAATGAACCCTTTTCTGTAATTAGCTATGGTTGATTTATTATTTGATATGGTCGATTTGTTTGATTTATTTATCAACCATTGTTTGTAACTAGGGGTTATTGTTATTTTTATCAGTGTTACTATTCATTGTTAACTCAATTATGACGACAACATAATTAAGACGACCTGAGGGTCAAAAATACTCGGTTATAATAATCTTCTTAATCCTAATATTAAAACAAATACAAATATATTTTATTTCAAAAAAGCCAGACCATACAAGTATCTTTAGAAATAGTTAAATTATACAATACGGCTGTTGGGAAATATTAAAACAAAGTCGGTTTGTTCGAATCGAACCTTCGATCAACTATAAAGAACTAGATACACAATCCACAACAAAAAAGTTCCCTCACTAAATGATCACCCACTTGACGTTTTGGGTTGTCTTTTCGTTTAGTAGCATTCGTTCGTTCCGAAAGTAAGCATGCCTCAGTGCGCAGTGAAAAATTGTAAAAATCACACCTCCAGAACATTAAAAGAATATGGAATGACATTTTTTAAATAAGTAGTTTTGTAATTATTATATGTGAATTGAAATCATCTTGGTATTTGGCCAAGAAAAGGTTATAAAACATTTTTTTAGTTTAATTTAATAACATTCGGCGAGAGTATAACCCTTTAAATTGAATAGATACTAGCGGAACTTACAAATCCATACCGTTGTATTTCAACATCATTTGTTCGGGTTATGCAGTGACTCTGTTCTAAAACAAATAGAGACGCTTTTTTTATATTGTTTTTTTTTTCATTTTCATCTGTGTTATAAAATTTAAGTGTAAAGAGTATATATATTAATTCTGTTTTCTATACTTACATTAAAGGTATTATGGCAAAATCATTAATCATATAAAATTGAATTAATAAAAAATTTAACGTGCGTGACGTTTACAAACAAAGTTTTATTGGATTTTTAGTTTTCTTAGAGATCCTGTGCGATGTGGACAGTGGACATACGTGGTCGCACGTCAAAGATGTGAAGATTTTTTCTAGCCGTCGCAAAGTAGTGTCTTTTGCTCCAAGCATTTTTTAGAAAGTGACTCGTATGTCATTACAAAAGGAGTCAAAACACAAAACAGCTGCACCTCAAATAGTATGTACCAGTAGGGTATTATTGGGCATTCTAATTCACTTTTTTCAAAAACCAGTTCACTTCACTCCGTTTGCTCCACTTCGTTCCGCACTCCGTTTCGTGAACTGGTGTTTTAAAAAAAGTGAATTAGAAAGCCCAATAATACAATTATGAAATGAACCTATGCTAACACTTACCACATCAAACGGCAGCGAATGCGTTTCCTCCCG
Source organism: Aproaerema taeniolella (assembly GCA_949987775.1). Classification (NCBI taxonomy): domain Eukaryota; kingdom Metazoa; phylum Arthropoda; class Insecta; order Lepidoptera; family Gelechiidae; genus Aproaerema; species Aproaerema taeniolella. The sequence goes on from CATLJT010000275.1 coordinate 3,151, forward strand.
GCGGCCCGTTCCCATTTCCCATACAGCAGCAACAACAATAATTGTCTATTTCTATGTCTTATCACTAATTTTGCGAGAACACTTTTTGCGGAATCGTTATTTTCATAAAAACTGGAAATATTAGGTTTTAGTCACAAATTTCGCGAGATGTATGACTATAAAATTTAAAATGATAATTTTCATTAGAGAAACCAACTAAATCGTATTACACATTTACGAGATTTTCATACTTGAATGAGGGTTTCTGATCAATCAAAACTGGATCCTAACGTTAATTGTTGAGGCTTTTCAACTGACCAGAACTGGTTCCTCTCAAATCAAAACCCCATGCTTTCCTCTCAATTTTAGTTGGTTTTTCTAAGGAAAACTGAATTACGTAAATACCTTCTATGTCAGGTACTAAGCACATTTTCAAGGTTTACATAATTGAATGAGGGTCTCCCACCAGTTGAAACTGGATCCCAACTTTACATGTTTAGGCTTTTCAACTGACTAGAGCTGTTTCCTCTCAATAAAAACCTTGTGCTTTTCCCACCCTAGACAAGTACTTACGCGTAAATATTAGGTTTTAGTCACAAATTTCGCGAGATGTATGACCATAAAATTTAAAATCATAACTTTCATTAGAAATACCAACTAAATCGTATTACACATTTACGAGATTTTCATACTTGAATGAGGGTTTCTGATCAATCTAAACTGGATCCTAACGTTAATTGTTGAGGGTTTTCAACTGACCAGAACTGGTTCCTCTCAAATCAAAACCCCATGCTTTCCTCTCAATTTTAGTTGGTTTTTCTAAGGAAAACTGAATTACGTAAATACCTTCTATGTCAGGTACTAAGCACATTTTCAAGGTTTACATAATTGAATGAGGGTCTCCCACCAGTTGAAACTGGATCCCAACTTTACATGTTTAGGCTTTTCAACTGACTAGAGCTGTTTCCTCTCAATAAAAACCTTGTGCTTTTCCCACCCTAGACAAGTACTTACGCGTAAATATTAAATTACACAATCACAAATTTCGCGAGATTTCACGTAACTCCACAATCATGATTTTCTTGAAAATGCAAATCAAAAACGATATCGGCACACATTACAAAGATTTTTAATATTGAATGAGGGTTTCCGGTCAATCAAAACTGGATCCTAACATCAATTGTTGAGGCTTTTCAACCGACCAGAACTGGTTCCTCTCAAATCTAAAACCTGGTGCTTTTCCCACGCTTTTGACTGTGTTTTCAAACGAAAACGAAATGTAGAAACCGACGCGGTTGGAGTTACGAATACACTAACGCTTTGCAGCTATGCTTCCCGAATCTGATTAGTAAGCATTTGAGTTACTATTTACAATAAAGGTTGTCACACACCACATGCGAGCGATAATTTATCTTCTTCACGCTTTTGTTTCACAGATTTTCATTATTTCTGTTTATTTTCTACTAAAATTGAATTTGTGTAAACACTATAATCGTATATTAACATGTTCAATAATAGTTATTTTTAACAATTCAGTGGATTATCATTAGATAACAAACATTATTTAAAATCTCTTAATCAAATAATACCATTTATTGTCTTACGTAATATCAACAAAATAATCTCTAGATGTTTAACTACCTATTTATGATAATTGTATAAAAAATAAATGTCACTAGTATTTTAAACATTTTCAATCAAACCCCCGCTAAACCTTTTTTAAATATATACTAATAAAATAATTATTTTTTTCCTAATCATGATGAATATAAAAAATATATTAAAAAATAGCTTTATCTTAGTGTATCCCAGCTTTATCTCACAATTTAGTTCCCAAGAGTCACCGAGAGTTCCACATACTCGTAAGTATTACAGCTTTACCTGTAGATTAAATTACTAAGACGTTGCAGTTAGTCTACAAACCCGCAGGTGGACAAATAAATAATAAGACTCAGTTCACATAAGTAGTGAATACAGATATTTCAAAGAGGGTAGGCAGGGAAATTTAAGACAAGAGAACATTTTATTTTTGTATGTAGTTTTATTCAACTAGTAAAAGGGTATGTTAATGGAATTTACACGTTTGAAGATAATGAAATTAGTAAAACAACCACGCATACAGATATTTTGAAAAGGGTAGGTAGAGAAATTTAAGACAAGAATACATTTTATTTTTAATTTTATTTTTAATAGTTTTATTAAACTAATAAAAGTCGAATTTACTTTTCACAAATCGAAAATATTTTTTTTCTTACGAACTTATTATAATGTATATTGTATCCTACTGTCAGCTACTGTTTACTGTTGTCATCTAATGTCCACTATTGTCAAGTATTGTCTTGTTTTCTCCGAAATGCATGATGTCAAAATAATTCTCTGAATCAAACTCATGGAAATATCTTTTTGAAATAGGTATATAAAGTTATGTATACGTAAAGGTTAAATGTAATGCAGAACGTTTTTTGTAAGTTTCATAATTGTCATTATAGGATGAACGTGCCCTAAGTCGTATTAGTCGAATGAGAACTAAGTATCAGATTCTTTTCCACGGTTCATGGGAAAGTAGTGATTTGCTGTCGCAAACTATTTCTAACAGCAGAAGTTACTTTTGCTGACTTTATTAATTTTCAGGGATAGTAAACATTACACGGTTTTATAAATTTTAAAAACCTAACATTTTGTTCTAACATAATGTTTGCATATTAATTATTTATTAAAGACATTTTTAAATACGTAAGATACCAAAATTTACTAATATCTATCTATCTATATAATACAAGAAATTTATAAAAAAAAATTGTTTTATTTTTTCACTGCAAAACATGTAACTTTTTAATTTTTAGGTTTCCCGTAAATACTTACTAGTAAATACATACTATTAAGTTTGGTACCTGTACAACCAATAAAATGTAGCAATATTATTATTTTTTTCCATGAGTTTGCGATCCCTGACAAATTTTGCTTACTACGGAGAAATTACAGGATAAATACCACAAATTAATTTCTTAAATTCATTCACTTTGTGTAAAGCTGTTCGTGCTTCCGAACCTTTCGCTCGTGCTTATCAAGTGTCGTTTAATTTCAAGAATACTGTGCTGTGGTGCTGTGCGCTAATTTCAACAAAACTTCATTTTATGCGGATCCCGTGCATCAGAATAATGTATGTAAGTTCGAATTAACTTAATTTTCAAAATACCTTCCTAATTTTATTTAAATGTTGAGTAAAGTGATTTAGTTTGATTTTCTTTTTTTAACCCTGTCATAACCGATATTTTCAATTTGTTTTTTTCTATTACAGGTCTGAATCAAACTACAAACGTACCAAACACGAGAAGGCTGAGACCGACTTCTTCGATTCAGAAGACGAGGGTGCAAGGTAAATATTTTACTCTACTTAAAGCAAATTAATGTTTTAGTTTATACGATATTTCCCTTTACCTTAATGTTTTTTTAGTTGTCTCTCTTATTTTCTAAACACCTTCATAAACCGTGATCACAAATTACTTATGTTGAAATTTTTTAAATTATAAATCGACTTTTCTAAGTTTAAAGACTAATATATATATATTTTTTTTTCTCAGTGCTAAGAAGAAAAACAAGCCAGGCCCGAAGCCCCGTGCTTCCAAAGCAGCTACCCCGTCACGCGCACCGTCCAAGTCGCAGTCAGAAGATCCGGCTAGCTGGCTGTCGGACAGCGAGGACGAGACACAAGCACGACAGAAGGCGCAGCAGACGCCGTCCATTTACTCAAAGCGCGTGGCTGATGGTACGATACGGAGAAAAGCGTTCCTTAGTGGTAGTTTAATTGCGGAGTTACGACTCTACAACTGCGCAGAAATAAAAGATCTCGAGGGATTGGATAGGTGCGAGAAAGCGTTCGTATGGCTCCGCTATCAGGGCGATCAACAAGATCCCGAGTTTTTATTATTGAAAAAGTTTATTAAGGGGGCTAAAGAAAAGTTTACTGAAGAAGGAACGTTTTACCAAGCAAAAAAGAAAAATTAGGTAAAAGTTACACCTTGTTCGATTCGAAAATACTTTCTTACTAGATTTAATTTTTTATTTTCTGGATTTAAGATTTGCGTGGTAAAGCGTTCTTTTCTTTATTTTAATTTTATGGTTAAATATTATTACGTATGCGGGTATATTCTTATTTTAGTACATTTTATTTAGTAGTGTAGGTATTTTGTGTTAGGATTAGGATATATTACTTGTGCGTTGCTTATAATAGTCTTAAGGTTTTGGTCAATAAATCAATATTTTAATCGTTTTAAGTTTATAATTTACAGTCTAATTCTGTTAGATAGGTAACTAAAACAATCTTCACCCGCTTGTTCAGACAATTCTTATAATGACACATTCAATATTTTGTTCAGTTTGCGATATTTCGATTAAAAGTAAAGTGTTCTCTGCTCACCTTAAAAGTATTTTGCATAAAGATAATAGTTCAATCAATGAAAGTGATGGCATTGACAAAATTAGTAGCGCTTTCCGTGCACGTATTGCATCATATCGTGTACGAGGTGACGAAGCGAACCAACCGCTACCACCAAATGAATTTTTGTTTAATATTCGTAGACATGTACGCAAACTCCTTACTACTCGCGTACAAACTCATACAAACTTGAAAGTCAATTTTGAATTGTTCGCTGAATTTTCTTTACCCAAAATTCAAGACAAGGTTTCGATTAAATCTTTTGCCACAGAAAATATAATTTTGCATCGAAATTTCGACTTTAAAACCTTATATTATAAAGTTATTGAAAACATTAGTAGAAAAGTGGAAGAGTTTGAAGAAAAAGATAGTGGCTGGGCCTTTATTCGAAACCTTTACCTTGAAGTGAATATGAACAAATACAATCCGATGAGAGCTTCCAGCTTTATCGATTTGCCTAAAAATATAAAGAACAAACGTGCTTGCATTAATATTAGAAACGCTGACAACTTTTGTTTCCTATGGTCGATAATGGCTGCGTTATTTCCAGTTAAGAACAACGGTCACCGTACGTCTTCGTATCCACACTTTGAAACCGTTCTTAATACGAGAAACATGTCTTTCCCTGTAGGATTCTCAGATATAAAAGTATTTGAAAAAAATAATCCAAAGATAAGTGTGAATGTTTACGGTCTCAAAAATAATAAAAATATAGTAGGTCCCTTGTACAGAAGTGAATCTCGAAAAAAACATCACATTAATCTTCTGTTTTTAGAAGACAATAATCGTTCTCATTACTGTCTTATTAAAGATTTGCCTAAATTGCTTCGTCAACAAGTAACAAATCACCATGCAAAGTTATATTTTTGTGATGATTGCATTTTATTTTTTGATACTTTAAAAAAATTTAAATCTCATACTTGTGGGCAAGTGAAAACAATTCTGCCTGAGGCAGGAAGTTTTATTTAATTCAAAAACTATGAACGAATGCAGGATATGCCCTTCGTTATCTATGCTGACTTCGAATCTCTGCTGAAGCCCGTTGAAAACAATGCTGATAACACATCTAGTTGTACAACATCTTTACAGCAACACGTGCCAGCTGCTTTTGCTTATTATATAGTTTGTTCATATGATAGTTCACTTAACAGGTATGTTACTTATCGAGGACCAGATTGTGTTGCAAAGTTTTTACATTCACTTCAATCCGATGTTACGAAAATCTATGAAATATTACAAACCCCTGTGCCAATGACATTCACGGAAGAGGATTTGATTAATCATACTAACGCTGACTTATGTTTCCTTTGCGATAAAATACTATTTGACGATAAGGTTCGAGACCATTGCCATCTTACGGGACGTTATCGCGGAGCTGCTCATTCGTATTGTAATATCCGATTTCGCTTGCCTAAACTGATCCCAGTATTTTTCCACAACTTGTCAGGATACGACTGTCACTTATTTATAAGGGAATTAGGTGAGTTAGACGGTAAATTAAAGGTAATCGCGAAAAACAAAGAAAATTACATTTCATTTACAAAATTTTTTCAAGTCTATGAGGATAGAATACCTGTTCGCTTCGTAGATTCGTTTAAGTTTTTAGGTACTAGTTTAGAAAAACTTGTGTCTAATTTGAATTCAAATGATTTTATTCATTTAAAACGCTTTTTTCCCTCAAATGTACAATTTAATTTGGTGAAACGCAAAGGGGTGTATCCTTATGAGTATATGACTAGCTGGGAACTCTTTGAGGAAGTTAACCTACCACCACGTCATTGCTTTTACAGTACATTAACTAATGACATTATTTCTGAATCGGACCATGAACACGCACGAAATGTTTGGAATCAGTTTAAAATAAGGAATCTCGGAGAATACACCGATCTATACCTCAAGTCAGATGTATTATTACTTGCGGACGTATTTGAAAACTTTCGCAAAACGTGTAAAGTTAATTACAAGCTAGATCCCGCTTTTTACTTAACAGCTCCTAGTTTGAGTTTCGATGCTATGCTTTTAAAAACCGGAGTGCAATTAGAGCTTATTAATGATTTGGAAATTATAAGATTAATTCAAAAAGGTATTCGTGGTGGGATTTGTTTATGTTCCACTAGGCATTCAAAAGCAAATAATAAATATTTGCCTGAGTACAATAGCTCACAAAAAAACAATTATCTGATTTACATCGATTGCAACAATCTATACGGGTACGCTATGTGTGCTTATCTACCATATTCCGATTTCAAATTGCTCAACGAAGAAGAAATTAATCGTATAAATTTTTGCAATATTTCTTTAGATGGTGACTATGGTTACATATTGGAGGTTGACATAGAATACCCAGAACATTTACATGACCTTCATAACGATATACCATTTTGCGCACAAAAGTTTGCACCACCAGGTTCCAAAACTCAAAAATTAATACCAAATTTGTACGACAAGTTCCACTACGTAATTCATTTCGTTCATTTGCAGACTTGTTTGAAACACGGGTTGAAATTAGTGAAAGTGCATAAGGTGATTGAATTCAAACAAGGACCATATCTAAAAGAATATATAGACATGAATACAGAATTGCGTAAAAAAGCTAAATCTACGTTTGAGCAGGACTTTTTCAAATTATTAAATAATAGCATTTTTGGTAAAACTTTAGAGGACACAGAAAAACGAGTTGATATAAAATTAGTTAATCAGTGGACTGATACTAGGAACAAAACAAAAAAAAATATTACTGCAGAGCAACTAATCGCACGTCCTAATTTCCATAGTGTTTCAATTTTTACAGAGAATTTTGTAGCTATTCAAATGAAACCTGAAACTGTTACCTTAAATAAACCTATCTATATAGGTTTTGCGGTTCTCGAAATTTCTAAAAGTCACATGTTCGATTTCCATTACTCTGTCATGAAACCTTTTTATGGCGAAAGACTGAGATTGTGTTATACAGACACAGACAGTTTTCTTTATACTATAGATACGGAAGATTTTTATAAAGATTTGAAAAGTCATTTTTTACAATATTTCGATACTAGTAATTATGATATAAACAATTGTTACAATATACCTTTATTGAATAAAAAGGTACCAGGTCTCTTTAAAGACGAATTGGGTGGGACCGTTATTTCGGAGTTTGTGGGGTTAAGGTCAAAGCTCTATTGCATTAAAACACAACAAGACGAATTAAAAAAAGCAAAAGGTGTACAAAAGAACGTTATAAAACATGTTCATTTTTCAGATTATAGCAAAGTTTTAATGGAGAATAAGCTGATTCGTAAGAAAAATATAATTTTCAAATCACTTAAACATAAAATATTTACACAAGAACAGAATAAGATTGCATTGTCAGCAAACGACGACAAGCGCATTATTTTGAAAGACCGCATTTCAACTGTTTCTTGGGGACACTGTGATACTTTATCCTAAAAATGACAACTGTAACGAAACTTTATAATTCACCATGGCCGAGAGCTACCTGACTGATTGTGTCATTTCAATGCGAGTGTATACACACGACAACGGTATTAATATAAAATCTGGACTTTGGGTTTTAAATGATTTCATGCCTCAACTTCATATTTTCAACGAGGAAGAAAGTCTATTTTTCTCTATTAATGAGTGGAATCTAGTGTGTGAGATGTTAAATAATGGTTATTCTTTTGGCACGGTGAAATTTACAGATAAAAAGGCAGCGTTACAAACTTTAACCGTGTTAATATATAGTGATAAACGTTGTTCTTTACAATTTGGTCATCTCGTAAGCGAAGCGATTTATCATTTTATTGACTGTATTAAATTGAGAGTATTCCAACTTGAAAACGAATATGTTGAAGCAATTAATTTTGTTAAAAAGGTAGAAAGCAATTTGGATTTTAACTGTTTGTCAGCTTTTCAAAATATAAATAATTATTTAATTTGTTTCGCCAACCCCCTTTCCTTAATCGAGCTAGAAATTGTAGCTACAGCCAGTGCATATTTTATAAGGATTTTGTAACAACTAAGTATGTTAGATAGTAAGTTAAGAAATAAGTATTAGTTTTAGGTACTAAGTTTAATGTATTGATTTTATTTTTATATCAATAAATGTAGCTAAACTAAATGTTTTATTTATTTTATTTAAATACAATTACCTACCATTATTTGACTAGAAATACAAAATAATGTACCTGCATACTAGTAATTTAACATGAACGTGTTTGAACATGTTCTAACAAATTCTGACATCTACTAACAATAACAATGAGGTGATATGTTCTCTAGTTTTAAATTACTGGTAAGTAATACTAGCACAGCAAAAACGAATCGAAACGTGAGATGAAAAATTGAACAAGTTTCAACATGATCAAATAAATATCAGGAACAAAGGAGGTGTTATATTACATGACTCCGTTTTATCTATTGTGTTGTTCATTTACGTTTAGTTCTTCAAGCAAAGCAGTGCATAGCTTTAAACATGAGTGAAAAAGTCGATCTCACATCCTTCTTGTGCGTGTATCGAGACGATAAGACTCCACGTTTTGGAGTTAAGGTGGAGTTATCTCAATTTGAAGACGATGAGAAAATTTGCCGTACAATTTTGAAGAGCAATTACATCGTGCACGATGAAGACGATCCGGTGCTCAGACAGTTGGTGCAGCTGCTTTATCACGTGTGCAAGGAGTTGGGAGAGCGATCGGAGTTTGGACTATAAGCTGGTAAGTATATAAATATATTTTGATTTTGTGTTGTCCGTTTCGAACCTCATAGTACAAGTTAATTAAAATCTTATTTTCTCTTTTCCAGAAACTGCAGTGCTACAGGAAACAACCTCTGTTGCAGCCTCTATAGTATTAAGTTAGTTCTACTATTTGTAATTTCTTAAGTTATTAAAATTGTTTAGATTGTAAATAAATAGTATCTACTTAGGAATAATTATACTTTTTTATTGTTTCATCGTATCAAATGATAGTAAATACAATAAAATATGCATTTTGACGTTATGTAACTATTAAGAGTAGTTTTGTTAAGATGAGTTAAAATAAATAAAAGGCTATTGTTTTATAAGTACGTAATTTATTAAACTTAAAAATAAAAACTAGTTAAAAAAATTAAATTGATCTATATTATTATCTTCATACCACTTTTTAATACATAATACATTTTTTAAAGAACATTCTTTTAAATGAATTATACAATTAAATTTTGTAATATCTTTGCAGTACTTATTATGAAGACTTGCAATATTAGGACAGCCTTTACTACCTATATCGATTATGTTACAATTTTCGCATATACATTTTATCCATTTTATTTTTTCTTCTCCTTTAACAATAATATTTTTGTTTTGTAAATGAGGTTTTATCACTCTTTCAAATTCCCTAAAGTCGATGTATCCTTCACTCCAATAAATACCACGGTTCTTTTCTAACCACAACACACGTTTCTTTTCTTCTTTTGTTAATTTGACATATGGATATGGAGGTTTTATTAAAAATACTTGAGTGTGTTCTTCAGTGGCAATAGCACATTCTTTAATAATCATAGGTCGGATAATCGGATGCATATTTACCTAAAGTTGACCGGCGGCTTGGTATGGAAAGCACTTCTTTATCGTAAAGATTTCGGGATTTCGGAATTGTTGCATTTAATGTTCGGAATATAGAATTAAATGTATTTTCATTACGTTTGTATTGTAGTTTTTTCTATTACAATATATTATTTGTATGTACATTACTTGTATGGAAAAAAATCCGATATTTCAGGATGAATACCGTTAGCGTTTTGATTATAAATATAATTGAATGTACACTCAAATAAAGGTTTTTAAATGAGGACCCGTAATTATTTGCGTTGAGAACAATATTTTAACAACATTGTAAAGCTTGTTGTGCACTTAGCTGCACATTTACTAACGTTTAGATTTTAACCATTATGGAATGTATCGAAAAATAAATGGAGATCGATATCAGTTTTGAATTTACAATTCTATTTATGTTCAAAAAAGCGTTATGTGAATGTGCGAGTGAGACGGATAGGTAACTTTGGCTGCTTGTGCGAGTGAGACGGCATTCTCAAAACCGGTTTGTGTGCAGGTAGGTGCAAGAGACCCCGGAAATGCATGACTTTTGATATCTATCTATTAGTTACTTGAAAATATTCGTCGCTTTGCTTGCCATGCGTACGGGTGTGTTTTGTGTTCCTTTGCAATTTTCTAACGATTTGGCTATTCAACAACGGATTCTGATTTGCATCGTGATTTGGTTTTGGATTTTGGTTTTTCTTGAAACGACGACTTGTACTACGGATCTCGGAACTCTGCGTTGCGTCTTGTATTTACAAGGTAAGGATTATTTTATTTTAAAAAATAATGTATTAATTCATTGTATGTATTGCACTTATACATTGTATTCTGCAACTTGTTCTAAAACAGTCCATACGAGTATTTGCAATACAATACAGAGTGTTAAAATAATTAAAGAATAGTCTTCTTTTCAGCCATAATGGCGGATTCAACTCAAAAAGAAGACATAGCTCAATCATGGATAAGAAATTACCCAGAGATGTTTTACGATCCGGCAACTAGCAGTATAACTTGCACAAAATGTGAGACACGTTTAAGTGCAAAGAAAACTATTTTGAACCGGCATCTGAAGTCACAAAAACATCGTGGTGTTCAAGCAACAGCGCCAAGTGATTTTTATTTTGATCTGGTTCATTTTCTAATTATGTGCAACATACCATGGTCAAAAGTTGAAAACCCTAGTTTTCGCCATTTTTTCGAAAAATACATTTGTAAATGTAACAACAAAGACAGAACCATTCCAAGTGAGACTTTGCTGAGAAAGAAGTACTTGAGTGAAATTTACGACAATAAAATTAAAATTATCCAAAGTAAAATACAAAACAAAAAGATTTGAATATCGTTAGACGAAACCACTGACAGTCTGGATCGATTTGTTGTAAACTTTTTAGTAAAACCTCTAAGTGAAAATGTTTCAGAACCAATATACTTGCTAACCTGTCAAGCTTTAGATGTGGTTAATGGTCGCTCAGTAGCAGAGTTTGTGAACTTATGGGGATGTCAATTCGAAAATAAAGTACAAGATGTTTTAATATTATGTACCGATAGCGTAGCATATATGTTACTAGCTGGCAAAATATTAAAAAACACGTTTCCCAATTTAAAAAAAATCACTTGTTTAGCTTACGTTTAAACTATAGTGATGTAGACATTTTAATTAATAATGTGAAGAAAATATTTTTAAATTCCCCTAACAGGGTTCGAATTTTTAAGGAGCTACATCCAAATTTATCCTTGCCTCCAGAGCCAGTTATTACTAGGTGGGGAACATGGTTGGAGGCAGCCTTTTACTATGCCAAACATTTAGACAAAATTTCAAGTGTTGTCGTTCTTTTGGATAGCAATGAAGCAATATCTATTAGAAATGCAAAGATTGATTTAGACTATTTAAGCGAAAATTTCGAAATTTTAAATACTTCAATTGTTAAGCTGGAAAAACGCGACCTATCTATAAGTGAAATGTTTGAAATATTTGATGATGTAAGATTTACTATTAATGAAACTTTAAATAATACGTTAATAAACAAAATGGAACAACTTATGGACAGAAACCCCGATTTTGATGTTTTAAGGGAAATAAGTGAAAAAATGAGTAAAGACAATTGTGCTAGTATATATAAATTTGCGCCACTTACATCAGTAGATGTGGAAAGATCATTTTCTATATTAAAATGGATCTTAAATGTTAAAAGAAATAGACTGACTATTGAAAATTTAGAGAAAATTATTGTTATTTATTGCAATTCTTAAGATGTCAATAGAGTTAGCACTAAAGAACAGTCACAGGAATCTGACGAAAAACCATCATGTTCAACACAAACATCAGATTCCAGTGACCAAATCATAGAGATAGATAGTGATTAAGATTGTTATCAAAACACTATGTATTACTTTATTTAATAAAACAAATAATGTATTTTTGTCTTTTTTTAGCACATGCTACCCTTCCTCTTTCACCTTTCAAATACTTTATACATATTTGCATCGACGTTTAAAATTCAGTTTAAGTGCAGATGCTTGCGAATATCCATTATGATGTTCGAAGCTTAGTAGCTAGGTATTTTATAAAAAATAATAATAAAAAACAATTTTTTTAGTTAATTGTATAAATTAATATTATAATTTGATAGGTAGGTAACCCACTCGTAATTTGTTTTATATCCGATTAGTTCAAAATCCCTTATTTTTTTCGAATCCCGACATTGAAAAAGACAATTCCGAAAAAAGAAGCCGTCTCCATATTTTCTTAGCCAAAAAATAAGTTTAGGTAAATATGCATCCGATTATCCGATCTATGTTAATAATGAATTCATTTTTTAAGTTTTTAAAACCTTGTACATCCACAATTATTGCATTCATGATATCTTTTTAACTATACTGCTCAAAGGTTTGTATTCTATCAAGCAATCGTTAAAAATAAGACAATATGCAGAAGTTTGATCAGGAATTTCAGTATCACACTCTATTTCAATGCGCACGTTGACAACAGGTCCTGTTTTTATGTTATCGTTTTGCCTGGAGCAGTCAATTACAAATAGAGGTGCTATATCTTTAAATTGTTGTACCGTTAGAAGCGGTTCTACTCTTTCACGACCGTAGTACGACTGCTGAAATCTCGCATACTGTTCATATAATAATGCAATTCTGTCTCCTACAAAACTAATGTCAAGACTTTCGTACGGAAAGTATGTAGAATTTAGATACACCTTTACATCTCGTAAGTAACAGTGATCAAATCTTGACATATCAGCACTTGCATTATTTTTCCGGTTAGTTTGCAATGCTAAGACTACAAACCGTGGCTTTTCAATTTGAGAAGATGTTTTAATAGACCAAGTATGCTTTGTTGTTTTAGGTAATAAAGGATACTCATATAAATCCCAATTTCTAAAGGCTAGTTGAATTGGGCGATCTTTATCCAACAAGCGCAGTAAATTGACTTTTTCCTTATCAGACACCTTGACATGTGGAACTCGCCATACAATTTTATTCATAACAATATCACTCACTACTTCACCGGTGTTAAGTTTCAGAGCATTTAAGTTGGTGTTACTGCGTAGAAGAATAAGTTCATGCTTACAGTTTATTATTACTTTCTTATAATCTTCAGCGAATCCTAGTATGTTACTTAGCGGAATAGATGCTGAAAAGTTTCCATGGTGAATATTTTTGTTACCCTCTATATCCCACCCCCATGCTTTAGACATCCGAGACTCGCTATCGTTCATTGACAGAATGGATTTCAAAGTTGTAGTAATACCTGCATTTTTAATTTTATCAATTTCAATCCCATTCAATTCGTATCGTATATCTTGAAAAAGATACATTAACGGATTGTTAGTAAAATGTACAGTATCAAGACTCTTCTGTGTATCACCTTTAACAACTCTAACAATGCCTTCTAAATAAAGAGTGCTGGCTGATGGTAAAACATATAAATCCTGCTGATTGATTGCAATCCGAATTTCATCATTTCTGTTAAAACTAGTAACATACGGTTTGTATGAATGAAACTCGATACCTTCAATTGAGTTATCATAGTTAGGTGTGCTAGTAAGATTTAATATGTTCATTTTAGTAGACCTAGTAATTGAAGAAATTTCCTGTTTTCTTTAGTTAACTTATGCTTCGTTTTTGATGTTTTCTTTTGGATAGCACAAACCGTACTGGGGTTTCTGAGTTGCGGTGGCAAGTATTTATTATTGTAATCAATCATTTCTTCTAAATTGGATATATAGTTGAACTTCTTCACCACGCAGATTAACCAAGTTATTGTTAGCGTCTAATATCCTTATGTTAATGCAACTAATATTTTTCTGGTTCACTGGATAGTAAATAATATTTTTTGGTATTTCAACAACTCTGTAACCAGGCGGCACGTTAGGAGCAAACTCGTGAATTATATGGCTCGGTTTCCCGTTAATAAATGATCCACTCACAATATCACATTCGATTCGTACGACTGTTGTAGACAAAATGTTGACTGGTAGCTGTGATGTGTGCAATATATTCGCTTTAAGAACTTTTTTCTCAAAACCTAGCAAATTACCCAGAGCATTAGGTTTACTGAAATCAATGTCTTTCGTACAAAAGATCGATAGTTTCAAAGTATTATTATTACATAACATGTCAAAAGATGTATCCTTTACATTACTTTTTAAAAATTCCTCGATATCTTGAAGTTCGTAAGTTCCTTCGGGTATCTCTATCACTTCGTTATTACCATAATAAAACTTGTTATTGTTGCTATCAATATTGGGAAATGAATTAAATGTGCAAAAATGTAATAAAGCACACTCATATTGACCTTGTAATTCTAAAGGAGGTGAGTAAATAGTTGATAATGTCGGTTGGTTACCGGTTATTGACAATGTGAAAGACATATTGCAAATGATGGAATTAAAAAACAGTTCCAGTATTTTATAAGGTTTCTTTATTTTTCCAAAAATCTCTTAAAAACTTTAGACAAAGATGACCACAGTTTACTGTATTATACGTTTGATGTTTTGTATAATTATAAAATATATTAAAACACTTGAGATATTCTAAGAACTCGAGCGGCGGCTTCAAATCACCAAAACTATCAAAATATTCGCAATAATCATTATATTTCACATAGGCTACCCAATGGGTTCCTTCGCTAGTAGACTCGTCTAGATTAATAATACCACACTCATTCTTTTTAGGCTTTTTCGGTAATGTGTCTCTCATAAAAACACCTCTAAAAAATGGTATATCTCTAGCATTCTCTAAAATATCATAATTTGTAAGAGCTCTCCTTGGTAGCCTTTTCTTCAGTTTTTTGAATTTGTTATGTATAATCCAGCCCCTTTCTTATAAGGTTTAACATATAAACCTTTTCCTATTGACATTGATTCCATAGCTCTATTATGTCGCTCAGTTTCTCGTAAACTTTGTTGGGCTGTTTTGTAATCATTTACAGTTTTCGCAATACCAGCAGCACCTCCAGCTAAGGCTCCTAAAGCAGATAGCCCAGCAAAAATTGGGATCAAGGGAAGGATGCCTCCGGTTTTAGGTAAAGGTATAACACGAGGCAACCTGACTTTATTTTCTTTAAGTAGTTTCTTTGCAGCACCGTACGCATATTTAATTGCAGACTTATTGTTACTTGGCTTTCGTTTTTTCAGATCAGAACGTATTTTAGAAATAATAGCTTTAAAAGTTTTGGATCCAGCACCTGATTTCACTTTAGCTTTCATAGCTTTCCCTACTAACCAGGAAGCAAGCCTTTCACCTTTTCCTGCATCTTTTGATTTGAGTCTTTGCTTGCTCATCTTCAATAATTCTAAGTCAGCTTTATGACGATTGTCTAGATCTGAGTAATTAGAATAAGCAATATCGTGGTGCTTACAAGCTTCGTCTAACCCGTTGACACCTTTGTCTCCTCTTAATAATCGTTTTTTTAATTTTGTGCCCGGACCACAATAGTTATATCCAGGTAAATGTAACTCAAAAGGTAAATTATTGATTAAACTATTAATAAGTCCTTCTCCTTTCATTACTATCAAATATATGATAACATTATCTATAGTACTTCCTTTATATCAATCCAACTATTTTCAGTAGTAGGAAGGCCTAACCATTTCACGAAGAGTTTATTTTTCTTTTTTCTTAGTACTTTTTCTATTAAGTAAACATTTGGATATGCTGTCTTTTGCAGTTCTTGTTCATAAAAAGACCCTAATATAGGTTGTTTCTTAAGGTCTACAATATTATACGTTATGGGAGATGTATTATTAACACTTCCCACTTGAAATAATTCTGTGGACCAATTAGGAGTATAGCCTTTGTCAAAACAACTTTTATGTTTGCTTATTCTTACATAATCACCGGAATTAAATTTAACTTTTTTAATAACATTTTTGTTTCTTTGCATGCAATTTAAATTTTGCAAGACCAATTTTTCTTTTAATTTATTAACATCTTTGGGTTTGAATTGTGTACTGCGATGTTTGCTGTTATTGTAAGTCTTCACAACTACATTGAGAGGTTCTCCCAACCATCTGTAACTACCATGTAAATTAAAATACCTAAAAAGCCAAGACTTTATTGTTCTGATAACTCTTTCAACAATAGAAGCTTTTTTAATAGAATATGTAGAGTAATGGTTAATTTTATGGAAATCCATAATTTTTTTGAAACTTTCATTATAAAATTCTGTTCCCATATCAGTTTGTAAATTATGAGGACATCTTTTAGATGTAGAAAGCACATGTTTAAATGCAAACATTACATCTAATTTATTTTTTGTTTTAATTGGTACAGTCCACACAAATTTTGAAAAACAGTCAATAACGACTAAGATGAATTTAAATCCTTTATTGAACTGTTTCAAATTTCGGAAATCTATTAAATCTGCTTGCCATAAATCATCAATCCCTTTAAGTATAACATGTCTTCTGTCAAAATTTCTTCTTGCTGCTTTATGAATTTCATTAACGATTTTTTGTTTTTCCATTTTTTAGTTTCAAAATTTCATCTATAGCCTCTTTTGTGTAAAATTCATGTAATAACTGAGTCTTGAAGTCAAGTAGCAAACGTTTTATAGCTGTTTCAATTAATTCTTCCACTCTTTTTTCACTACACAACTTATTATAAACTGTATCAACATATTCTTTATTTACAGCATCATCAGGTGAAGAAGGATATTTTACGCCTTTCAATCGTTTCAACTGTAAATCAAAATCTCCATCTTCGGTTGTTAACATTTTTTTATTAGAAAAATTAAAGATATCTGATAATCGTAACCTTTTATGTACATTATGACCGAATTTATCCACATTCATTTTAAACGACTATTATATGCGAGAATTTCAACTTAAATGAAAAAATGTGAAGACAACACAAACTTATTATGTAATTATACCTCCCTCTTTCAACTCCTCTAAGATAGATATAATTTCATTTTCAACTCCAGTGTTACCAGCATCATGAGAAGCAATCAAAAGTTTGAGTCTTTCCACCAATTCATTAGGATCATCCCAGTATACATAATCTGTATTCTTTTTCCATTTTTTTAGCAACGATAAACCTTTGCCTTTAGTACTGCTGCCTGTACTTACAGAATAATTACGTTGTTGTTTAAATAATGGTTTTATAATAAAATTATATTTGGAACCTTTATTACTGTTAATAGGTTTTTTGGCATCATATCCTCGTCTATGTGCATTTGTGTCTAATAACATCATTTTGTAATATGACTTGTCCTCTTGTGTGACTAACGATAAGTCGGGTTGCTTTTTCATGAGCAATTCTGATAATCCAGGAGTTATTTTATATTTACGACCTGCTATTACTATAAAACTATTGTTTTCAGCAATATAAACATTAGTTGCACCCATCTTGAGTTTTCCTCGATCATTCCTAATACCATAAGGAACATCTTTAAAACGTTCAGGAGACAATGACCAGTTAGATACATTTTGAGAAGCAGTTGTATCAATAACTGATTTATACGACTCATTGCTAGTATTAAAACTTTCATAATTTTTAAAATTGTTAATTTTAAAATCCTCATCTTCCTCTTCTTCCTCCTCTCCTTCCTCTTCTTCTTCCTCCCTCTCACTTTCAGTGTTGCTATAACTTTTTTCAGAATTTTTATCATTTTCACGATCGTTATTGTTTACAAGAGGAGGCTTATTTATGATCCTTCTCTTCTGTTGAACAATTTTATTTAAAGGGTCGGAGATCGGTTTAAAAATGGTTTTTAAAGCTCTTTCATTGTCCATTTCTATGTTTCTGATTTTGCTAACTTTTTTCTTGATAGCCTCTGCTGCATCAGCGACTTTTCTTTTCAAGTTGGTTTCCATTATAAATGAGCGTGTAAGGTTTCAATGTGAACTTTATAATAATGAGACAAATTACATTTTAAATGTGTTTAAATACTATTTGTTAATCAAAAACTATAAACGTATCAAATTTTTTTCTATAGCAACCTTTATTTTTTTCAGAGTTCTTGTCTATTACCAAGTAATTGTAAGGGTCACTCCATATTTTCGAACACATGTCTCGAAATTCAGTCCATGACATGTCCGTTGTTACATGTTCATTATAGACATGTTTCATATTTGTTTCATCCTGTTTAAATAGTATAATTAAATTTGCATTGTCTCTTATAAGTTGTTTCGGCACCTTACTGTAGGTTTGATTTAGATAAAAACAATCAACATTTCGATGTCTTCCCATTGCAAAGAAGTCTCTAATATTATTTTGATTTTCACAAGCCACATCATCAAATATTATGATGGAATCTGGTTTTGCTTTCCGGAGACTAATGACGTGTTCATTTTCTCCATATTTTGCAAATGTAACGTCTGGTACCTGATATAAGACATTTTCCAAAAAAACGTACTTAGATTGATGGAGAGTTTTAGCGTATAGGTAAACGTTTCTGTATCGCAATCCGTTTCTATGTAAAAGAAGTCCTACCATCAGATTAGTCTTTCCACAGTTGGATGGACCACAAATTATACAACGAATAGTATTTGGTAAGAGTTTCCCGTGACGGTATGTATGGGTTTTAAGATCAGGACAAATTTTCTCGACTTGTAAATTTAATGGTTGTTTCACAAATTTCATTATCTTCAAATTGAAGGAGACGCTTGATATTGAATGAGAATATTATGAAACCACAACTGTATATATATATAGACACACATTGTGAAAGATCCCACCCCATATATTTTTATCCGTAATTACTGCGTAGAACCTTTGTACTGCTGTATAGAACCGTGTTTGCTATCATTTGATGAGGTAAATGTTGACAAATTAAGTTCACTTCATAATTGTATTATTGGGCTTTCTAATTAACTTTTTTTAAAACACCAGTTCACGAAACGGAGTGCGGAACGAAGTGGAGCAAACGGAGTGAAGTGAACTGGTTTTTGAAAAAAGTGAATTAGAATGCCCAATAATACCCTACTTGTACCTTTTTATCACTTTTGATTTGGAGTTTCTTGTATTGAATAAAATAAAAAATATATATTTCATCTTCAGGACAAAGATGATGACAGCGAAGAAGACAAATGTTTTTTTTTTGAGTTAGTTGCTTTTTTTTAAATAAATTATTACTTGTACTTAAATATCTATTCAGTTTCATAGCTAATTTCCTCTCTTAAATCTCAATAGGTCATTTCTGTTCAAAAAATTATACTAAGTTTTAAATAAGCAAAACATAATATATGTGTAATCGGGAAAGACACAGTTCTTTTCTTTTTTTATAAGTTATTTCATATTTCATACAAAAACAAGCATAGAATATTAGGTTTATAAGCAATAATTAAGAAGAATGGCGGCGGCTGTGATTATCAATTGTAATGTATATTAATTGTCGGTTAATTTGAAATGAATGTGATTTTTTTAATAATAAAAGAACATAAAAACTAACATAAAAGTAAACGGCTGAACCAATTTTGATAAATCATATCTGAAATCCAGCGTAAGAAGAAGCTTTCGAATAAAATAAACTGCACCATTAACATCATCAGTTTAAGAGCTATGATGCTCCTATACATACACACATCAAAAAAAGTTTGCGATCACTTGGAAAAGTGCTAATATTTTTTATTGTAGAAGAATAAAACTTAATCACTTTTTATCTTTTGATTCCTTATTTAAAAATATGAAATTTAAATATAAAATAATTTCGTAATTCAAATGTTTTTTCATTTAAAAAGACAATCAACCCTTGCTTGCTTTTATTCAGAAATCTGACATAGTCGCAACTTATCAATATTTTCAATTTATTCAAAAAAAATTAAGTTGGTAACGATGCCGAGAGGATTAACTGCAGTTTCACGAGCCAGAATTCTAACTTTAAGTGGAGAAGGCTATTCCACGAGGGAAATATCACGCAGAGTTCATGTATCCCAATCCTGCGTGGTGACCACGTTGGAGAGGTATCAGGGCATGGAAGATTTAGCTGATCGACCTCGCAGTGGTCGCCCAACTGTTCTTACTGCAATTCAGAAGCGATATATCAGATTACTGGCTGCCCGTGACCCAACAATGAACGCTACTAAAATGAAAGCAGAGCTGCGAGCTGCCACCGGCCGCGAAGTTAGCACCCAAACGATTAGAAATTGCTTACACCAAGCTGGATTACGAGCAAGGAGATCCTGGCGAGCACCTCTGAACTCACAGCAACGGAAGCGGCGCAGATTGCAATGGGCTAGGCTCCGTCAAAATGAAGAAATTGAGGACGAAAGCATCTGGCAGAACTGCTTCTTCGTTGACGAAACGCGGATCAGTACACATCCAGATAACCGACGTGTCCGTGTCTGGAGAAGACCTGGCGACTCTGAAAGGCAGAGAACTGCCACTGGAACCGTTCAGCAGGGCGGGAAATCAGTGTCCTTTTGGGCCGGGATAATGATTGGGGCTAGGACGCCCTTAATCCCGTATCAAGGCACCATGACCGGAGCCATGTACAAAACGATTGCAATCGATGGATACGTCAGACCATTCCGCATCAACCACGGGCGCCAATTCATAATGGTAGATGATAATGCGCCCGCACATCGAAACGGACGTGTTGATGCTGCTCTCCAGCAATACGACATCACCAGGTTAGACTGGCCTGCCGGCTCGCCTGACTTAAACCCGATCGAGCATGCGTGGGATGCTCTTAAGCGAGCTGTTTGGAACCGTCAGCCACCTCCGCGTACAGTGTCAGAAATCAGGGCAGCTGCTATTGAAGAGTGGGACAGGTTACCACAAGAAATGCTAGATAACTTAATTCTTAGCATGCCCAGAAGGGTTTCCGCATGTGTGCGAGCCAGGGGAGGAGTCATTTTATACTAACTATTAATTTTTTCGTAATAAATTTTGTTTGTTTTTTCATTAATTCAAATTTTTCATTACATTACATTTAAGCCAAAATTGCATTTCCTAGCTTTTGTTAATAAAAAGTAAATAATTAATAATGATTCTTTTATTTACTTAGTGCATTTTCATTATAAAATCATAAAACGTAAACAGTTTCTTTAAATAATTTATATTTTAAAGAATACACCTGATTTTGCTACTGATCGTAAACTTTTTTTGATGTGTGTACACAACACAATCAGGGGTTAAAAAGAAAACCACACCATTTCATAGCATTTTGAATTTGTTAAAAAGTTTGTACGAAGATTTTATATGTGAAATCGACCCAACTAATATATTTTTAAAATTAACAAAGGCAACTCCACTCCTCCCATGTTCTACGTGACAGCCAGTGTCATCAAATTGTCTTACGTTATCCTTTGTTCAAAACCCAAAGTGGTATTTTACAAATTAAACAGATTTTATTTTCGACCTTATAATATTACGTTAAGGTTTAAATTTGATTTAAATGTTTGACACTTTAGAACTTTTTCATAATACATGAAGTGGTATACAACTATCTAAGTACGTATTGTAGTTAGGACACTTTTAAATTTCATTTTGTATGGGACTGTGTATCTAGTTTTCTATAGTTGATCGAAGAATCGAACACATAACTCGAGAACGGTTGGATCGATTTAGATAAAATTCGGTATGGGGGTAGCCGACTCCCTGGATTAACACAGGCTACATAACTTTACCAAATTCCCACGGGAACGGAGTCCCGGGCGGGTCGCTAGTATAATATAAAATGCTGACCTTGAACCCGTTGCCGAGCCCGCCGAGCACGTTGTCTGCGGGCACCTTGACGTCCTCGTAGTACACCTCGGTGGTGTTGGAGCAGCGGATGCCCATCTTGTTCTCGGGCGGGCCCGACGACACGCCGCCGAACGCGCGCTCCACTATGAACGCGGTCACCTGACGTACGCAACATTATATAACATATTAACGACTAGTTATGTATAAGTATATCACAACACGCTCCAAGGAGGAGCGGTTTCGTGGCGGCACAATAAGCAAATTCTGTATTTCATTTTAGGTTAGATTACTAATTGTACAAGTGTAGCCAAAACTAAACCCTGCATTCAGACCATCGTTCTGAATACTCTTCCAGGGGAATTTGCCTCAAGAAAATTTTCGGTTTTTAATACTTTCTGCTTTAAGATTTAGTTATTTTTTCGAATACACTCGATTTTGCAATAAAAAAACAATCATAACAGAAAACTCCTTAACGTTTCCAGTGTTTAGAAAAGTTATTTTATAATGTACACTAGTAAACTAGTCTGGGACGCGCTGGCTAATGGCTGTACGCTGTACCTTGTCGACGGTCTTCCCGTCTTTCTGCACGGGCGTCTGCGCGAACACCGTCATTATCTCGGCGATGCCGCCGTTGCTGATCCAGATCTTTGAACCGTTAAGGATGAAGTGCTTTCCATCCGGCGACAGCACCGCTCGCGTCCTAAAATTTTTAAAATTAAGTTACTAGATTGATCGTGTCTATAACTTTGACCTAGAAAAAGTGTATTTGAAGAAGTGACTGACTTGATGGAGCCGGCGTCGGAGCCGGAGGAGGGCTCGGTGAGGCAGAAGGCGGCGTACTCCCCGCCCGTGACCCGCGGCAGGTAGCGCGCCTTCTGCTCCGGCGTGCCGAACAGCAGGATGCCCTTGAACCCGATCGACTGGTGCGCGCCCAGCGTGATGCCCACGCCCAGGTCGTGAGCGCCCACGATCTGCGGCACGCAATATCTAGGTACACAACACGACATTTTTTTATTCATCGATAGGGAATAACATTTAGCAGGCATACGTACTTCGACGAGCCGCGCGTACTGCGTGTTGCAGAGGCCGAGGCCGCCCAGCTCCACGGGCACCTGCAGGCCGAACGCGCCCAGCTCCCACAGGCCGGCCAGCGTGCCCTCCTCGATCTGCGCGTCCGCGTCGTTGCGCGCCGGGTCGTTGACCTGCAACAGAGGCCGCCGGTCACGCCCCGCCCCCGCCCTCCTTCCCGCTGCGTCCCTTATTTCGGCACTGCCCAAGTCTCAGATCTTGATTTTAACTAGGCAGAAAATCAGGACTTATTATTTGTCACAAAAGGAGACTATTTGTATCCTCCCGCTAATGAGCTATAAGGATTTTTTGGGGCAATGCCGAAATAAGCTTATTTCGGCACTGCCTAAAGAAAATGCTTGTAACTTTTTAACTGAAGGTCGAGCAAATCTGATACTTGGCGTTTGAATTTGACAAATCAAATACTAGTTCTGGGTGAAATCAGACCTTCGCTAGGTGGTGCAGTTATTTTGGGTGTGCCGAAATAAAAGTAATGCGCTTATTTCGGCATTGCCCCAAAAAAATCCTTATAGCTCATTAGCAGGAGGGGTACGCATTGTCTCCTTTGGTGACAAATTTAAAGTACTGATTTTCTGTCTAGTTAAAATCAAGCCTTCCCGCCACGGGCGGCGCGGTTGGAGCGGTGACTCACCTCCTGGAAGAACTTCTCGACAGGCGGCACCAGCTCGGCCAGCGTCTGGCGCTGGTCGGCGGACAGCGGCTCGGGGAAGGGGAACACCTGCGCCGGCTCCAGCGCGCCGCGGAACAGGTTCAGCGTGAAGGAGGCCGACGTGCGCGCCCCCCGCGCCGCCCGCTCGGCCGGCTTCCCCTCCGCCGCCGCCCGCGCCACTCGCCCCGTGCTCAGCGCGCGCGACCTGCACCGCACCGTATACCACCTTCTTTATTCAATACTAGCACTTCGGTACTTCGTTTCCATGGGAATTCGGGAAAATTATTTTATTTCATTATTTTAAATTTTTTTATTTGGAAATCTTACAGCTTATACATTCAGTTATAAACATTAGGGTGACAAAAAGCCAATAACAAGATTCCGCCATTAGTTATATGTAACCTATGTTACTCAGGGATAATGTAGCATCCTAATGGTGAAAGAATTTTTGAAATCGGTCCAGTAGTTTCGGAGCCTATTTCGTTACACACAAATATACAAAAATACAAATCCTTCCTCTTTATAATTATTAGTATAGACTAGTTCCCGTGGAAATTCGGGAAATTATGTAGCCTTTGTCACCCGCTGATACTGGAGCTTTCTATTAGTGAAAGAGTTTTTGAAATTGGTCCAGTAGTTTATTCATTACAAAAATACTTACAATCGATCCTGTATATTTATAATACAGGATGTAAGGACAGGTTAGCTCATACAATCATTCTGAACTCATACAATCATTCGAAATCATTTTCACGTGGGATTTTTCTTTGGAAACTTTTCAAAAAATTTTCACGTTTTTAAATATATTTTTTTTAGAAATATAATTATTTATTTTAATACACCCGATTTTCTTTAAAAAAACCGATAATAACAGCGTAAAACACAAAAACCAGTAATGCACATCGGAGCAATAAAGTATTACTACTACTATACTGACAGCGCGCAGGACGCGGTTTCACAGTACATTGCCAGTAGCAACGTAGGTAATTAGCAAAAACTCCTTCACTTGACGTTTCTGTTAAAAAATATTTACTTATAGTCGATCATAGTTATGGGTAGATTCCAATTTTTAAATATTTACTAAGCTGTCCCTTATACCTTGTATAGTGTAGACTTCATTCAAAAACTGATTCCGAAAAGAATTTATTTTATAAAACTCAAAACTATAGAAACAACAGCTTTTTTGTAACAATCCCCGACAAAAAAAGCGGAGTGTTATAAGTTTGACGTCGTGTGTATCTGTGTGCCTGTCTGTGGCATAGCTCTTAAATGAATGGACCAATTTCAATGCCTCTTTTGTTTTGTTTGAAAGCTGACGTAACCGAGATGGTTTTTAACTATATTTGATAAAAATTGGTTCAGCTGAGTTATAAAATAAGCGATAGAATGTCGGGGTTTATACAAAATTTTTAGTTTTAGTGTTATTGACTTTCTAAAATACTTTATATGAATATTAATAAGATAACAAAAATGAACTATACAGTGCAGTACTTGGAAATTGTGCCCGCATGCAATATAAATAGCCCATAACACACATGTTCAGTAACTTAATAGTTGGAACTTGAGTATGAAACCTAAATTCCAGCCCTCACAGGCTACTACTAGTGTATTTCATAAATTAAGAAATGAATTTTCTACCCATCAGTACATCTAGACTTTAGTTGTACTTCTGAAAGATATCCACTGCCATTATTATTTCATTATTCTGTTTCGGTCAATAAATGAGTTATCTATGTCAAACTTTTTTTTTTTTAATTTTTTGCACCTATAAAATAGGTACATAATTATGAGTAAAAATAAAATATAGATAAATTCATTAATAAATATAAAGAAGATGAAGTGAACAGTGCAGAAAATCAAAAAGTGTACACCTGTACACATTTCGAAATTATTACATTGCTTTATTTAAGAAAATTGGATTATTTGTTTGGGTTATATTATTAACAAATTCCCATAGATGATCTAACGGCAGCACCATAGATGGGAGGATGATCTAAGGCTAACAGCTGGACCGAACTGGAGGAGGGTTGCTCGGGATAGAGAACAGTGGAAGTCGTTGGAGGAGGCCTATGCCGAAAGGCACACCGTGTTAAGGGACATCCTGTGAACACAATACATAAAAGAGAAAAATTTGTAAATCCTTACTGGAATAAAGGGCTTTATTATTATTATTATTATTAACAAATTCAGAGGCTAAGGTTCCTTTGGCCCCATTTTCTCATGATGGTGGGTTTGGTCGGATGGAAGTGATGCTGCCTCTTGATTAAAGTCAAAGACAAACATAGCTCTATTTCTTATGAGATGGGTTAACTCTTGACCTCAATTTTGACCAAGGTCATAGATGAGGTCGACGATAGAGCAAGTTAACCCAGAAAATACCTATAAGGCACTGGTACTCCTACACGCTAACGGAACACAGCAAGCTGTTTGGAGTCTAACTTGGGTACGAGGGTGGTCGCGAACCTGACGGCTCTTTACAGAGCCTACCACACCGCATGAGACTATAGGACGCCAGATTCAGAACAAATTGAGGTTTCGTTGCCTGGGGTGGATTAATAGGAGGCAGGTCTCATTTGTGTTTCCTTAATCGCCTCTTACGACACCCACGGAAAGAAATGGGGTGGTGTTATTCTCAATCGATCACCACACGGCAAAAAAAGATTAAAAAGAAATGTTACATAAAAGATTGACGGGCCCACAGTTTGATTGGCAGTCAGGGCAAATATTTGTGTAAAAGGTACCTAAGTGATCTCAAGTCGTAGGTGTCTGTGTATGTTCCAAGGGACCCACGGCACAACTGAAAACCTTAGTGGGGGCCTTTGAGTGTGTAGCGTTTATTATTATTTATTTGATCTGTTCGAGTTTAACTCATAGCCCACCCATCTTACATGTCACACACTATGTTGACAAGCAATAATAATAAAACAATCAAGAGAATTATATCCCATAAGAATGTTACAATACAGCTAGGTACCTACTATGCAAATAAATGGCAGCAATATACCTTTAAAATTAAGACCATTTGATTGCCGTCATGGCATACTATGTGAACACAAGTATATTCTCCGAGTGGCTTTGCATGCAGATCTAGCTCAAAATACACAGAAGTAGCACCTCTCCTGGGGAACAACAAAACAATACACACCAATCACCTGCTAAAGGTAATAAATACATCAATAATATTAAATAATAAGAACATAAAATATTATTAATGTGTGCTGTAATATGCTTGATTCCTATTTGACAATTAGTAGTTAAAATAAAACATACCTATTATAAGAAAGTGGGAAACAAGTGAATTTTATAACTGTAGGTAATATTCATAAAACAACAATGTTGAAAACATTTCATAAACTTTTAAAAGTTAGAAAAGGAAATAGTTAACTAAATAAAATTCATACTTGGTAAGTAATTTATAATAGGTTTGCACACTGTATCTAGAGATATTGAGGGTTGGATTTTCTGTCATGATGAAATCATCCAGTACAAATGTCTAATATGCTGGAATTTTCGGTATTAAAATAGGTAAATCATGCTCTCCAGACATCTTTATTAGCAGAGTTCTATTCACAAGTTAAAGAGCATAAGTATTCTTCTTGTACAGCCACATATCTTAACAAGTACAAGTACCTAGTATCTGTTGGCAAACCAACACAATAATAAAAGCAAGGAAGGAATGATGCTAAGATAGAAATGTTATTATTGTGTAACATGCCCTTGGCACACTGAGTGCGTCGGGCACGGGAACAAGGTTGCGGTCAAAGTCCGCGTCTACTCCGTGTCTGCATGGAGGTACGTATGATAGGGTTATGGTGGTACGTACCGACTGGCCGTCCACAGCCTGACGCCGTGCACCCTGCTTGCAGTGGCTGCCATCCTCTTAGTTACCCGAAACCTCGCGAATTAACACCACTCCTTTCTAACTTTGATGACAATTCAGTTGCTATGAAATTTCTCACAGTTTAACTCGTAAGGTCAACAAATAAGCATTTTAGAGAATATCGCGATGTTCTAAGATTTTAATAAATAAAGACGCAGTAGTATTTGTTATTTTGATAAAGCGAGATTGTGTGCGAAAATGGGGTAGTCTAATAAACAACTGTCCAAATAAAAATAAAATTAACAACCATTGACGTCCGTCTCCGACGTGTCACTGTCACTTTCATTTTTTTTTTTGTTAAATTTATCCGAAAGTACTAAGTCCATGATTTATCCCTTTCGGGAAAGGCAAAGGAAACTATGTCCATACAGCCATTAACACATAGAATACATAATTTTCCCAAATTCCTAGGGGAACGAAATCCCGGGGAAAAAGCTAGTAATATTATAAACAAGGAATATATGGTTGTTTGTTCCTCTTTCACGCTCAAATGGTTGAACCATATTTGATATTTGGTATGGAGGTAGCTGACACCCTGGATTAACACATAGGCTACATAATTTTTCCAAATTCTCACGGGAACGAAGTCGCGGGTGAAGAGCTAGTTTTTTTTTTTTTTTGTTAAATTTATCCAAGAGAAAGTACTAAGTCCATGATTTATCCCTTTCGGGAAAGGCAAAGGAAACTATGTCCATACAGCCATGTCTTCAGTGAAAAATCTTCTTTCTTCAACTTAACCTAAGCCCTAAGCTCCTCATGTTCTGCGTAAAACCGGATAGCGTCTGTTTTACGAAAACTGGCGGCGAGAAGCACAACCGCGAGGATCTTTGTCGGTACCAAACGGAGCAGAAACACTGTTATCACTTGAATTTCTCATCACTACACGAATTTTAGTCAATTTACTGCATAATACACTATCACTATTACACATTAAACAACTTTTTCACGCCGAAAACGAAAATTCAATTGACAAAGCAACCGCTCACGCCAAGTTCCCGCCAAAGACCCTGTCACTTTCATAGCTGCTTTATTGTTTAACTTATCCCTTTCGGGAAAGGCAAAGGATCTACGTCGATGCAGCCGTTGTCTTAAGTTTTTGGAAGTGACTCCGCTGCCGGTACCGGCAACGACGAAAAATTGGAACGGTTGCCGGAAGTTACTGTCAGTTTCAATTTTTGACGTTTTTGACAGCTGACATGAGTTGATTTTGTGTCCTTATCGGGGTCTGTGCTTTGATGCGTTGGTGATTATCTAAGATTGAATTTGCGAATATTCCTAAATCACTATCGGAAATGTATTACTTACATTCGACTTTGATTTTCAGATAAAACTAGTTGTCACATCGAGCTATAGTTAAAACTAGCTATAGTTAAAACTCCTTCCCCGCGGAGATTATATCGGGGCAGAAACTGTAGGTTAGGTTTGTTAGTAGCCTAGCCTAACCAACCCGTTAAGGGTTGGTTAGGTTAGGTTAGGTTAGAACTGCGACCCCCAACGCACGAGCCGAGCGAGCGAAGCGAGCGTGCCGCGGCAGCGGCCGGCGATGTGCCAGAAACGACTGTGGTTGCGTTAAGCGGTTGTCGCAGTTCCGCTCGGTTAGCATTGGCGTATCTAGGGTTATTTTGTAGGGGGGGCCTGGCGAAAATTAAATGTACTCTAGCATCAGTAACTGTATTATTATTATAGTATGTAATGATAAATAAGTATGTAGATTTCTCAGTTGTGGGTAACTAAATATTTTTTGTATGAAGTTATCAGTATTTTGGCGTCAATTATAGAATTTCGAATTGGTAGCCCAACATTCTGGGGTGGGCCCTAGACCATACTGGGGTAGGCACGGCCCACCCGGCCCCCCCTCTTTATACGCCTATGTCGGTTAGGTTAGGTTGTTTTGTAGGTTTCATATATTTCCGGTAACATATAACATAGCAGCACATCATTGAGTACCTATCTACTATTATTATTACCTATCATTTAAGTTTTATAATGATTTATATCGTCTATCGGTACCGGCAGCTGTTCTAGGAGCCGGTACCGGCAGCGGAGGCACAGCCTAAGTTTTTTTCTTTCGTGTAGCTCCCACGCCATCGTTGACCGTTAAAAAAAACTTTGTGGTGGCGAGAATCGAGAAGCACTGCCGCGGGATCTTTGTCGGAACCAAAAGGAGCGATTTTTTTTTTTTATTATAAGATGGGTTAACTCTTGACCTCAATCTTGACCATAAGGTCAAAGATGAGGTCGACGATGGAGCGAGTTAACCCAGAAAATGCCTATAAAGGCACTGGTACTCTTACGCACCGACGGAACAAAGCAAGCTGTTTGACGTCGGACTTCGGTAGGAGGGTCATGGTCGCGAACCAGACGGCCCTTTACAGAGCCTACCACACCGCATGAGACCATAGGACGACACCTCAGATCCAGAAAAAAATGAAGTGTCGTTGCCTGGGATGGATTACTAGGAGGCAGGTCTCATTTGTGTTTTCTTAGTCGCCTCTTACGACACCCACGGAAAGAGATGGGGTGGTGTTATTCTCGGTTGAGATCACCACACGGTTAAAACACCATATAACTTTTTTCTATCACTATCTACACTGCTTAAAGTTAGTTTACTGCACAATACACTATCACTATTAAACAACTATTCAATATAGAAAACAGAAAATTAAATCGACACAGCAACCACCCACATCGAGTTCCCGCCAAAGACCTCTTTCACAGCTACTCCGCCACAACACAACACAAAAAAATGCGAAAACATCTCTGTCTACGAAAAACATCGAATTATGATCGTAAAGTGTTGAACTTAATGTTAGGTACTATCTTTATCCTTACACGTCCTTACTATCCTTCAAATCAAATCAAAAAGCCTTTATTTCAGATATTAATTAATTGTACATTATTATTATTATTTTTCACATGCAAATAATTATATATATATATATATATATATATCATTATTTTATTTTTTTAAACAAATTTCTTCTTTAGTCTTCCCTTTCTCCATCTGTGTGCCCCTCGGGCAAAGGCCTCCTCCATTTAATTTATTTATTTTTATTTATTTATATAATATCTCTTACTTCAACATACCTAAGCAGGTGTGCTTTCTCCAGGTCTCTCCACTGGTCTCTATCGCACGCGACCCTGGTCCAGTAAGGGCCTGCCGTCAATTTCAGATCATCCTCCCAGGTGATTGGTTGACGTTCCTTTCGTCTTTTTGCACCTCTGGGGTACCAGAGAGTAAGTTTCTGG
Organism: Aproaerema taeniolella; assembly: GCA_949987775.1. NCBI lineage: Eukaryota > Metazoa > Arthropoda > Insecta > Lepidoptera > Gelechiidae > Aproaerema > Aproaerema taeniolella. The sequence goes on from CATLJT010000275.1 coordinate 34,139, forward strand.
CTCCATTTTTCTTGTTGGTCTCGCATCATATGGCCAGCCCATCTCCATTTTTGTGTGTCTATTCGGGTGAGAATGTCCGTTATCTTAGTCCTTTCTCTTATGTCCGAGCTACGATTTTTTTCTATTAGTCTAACACCCAGCATACTTCGTTCCATGGCTCTTTGGCATCTTGCTAGCTTCTCTCTTAATTCCTTTGACAAGTACCATGTCTCGCAGCCATATGTTAGACATGGGAGGACACATGTATCAAAAGTTTTCCTTTTTATATTCATACCGAGATCTTTGCTTTTCATTATTTCCTTCAATGACCAATATTTACTCCATCCACCGGCTATTCTTCTTTCTATTTCTTTTTTCATCTGGTCTTTTGTGGAGATTATTTGACCTAGGTACACATATTCGGAAGCATATTCAAGTGTCTTGCCGTCAATCGAAATCTCGACAATTTTTGTATTTGTCATAATTTTTGTTTTATTTGGGTTCAGTTCTAGCCCGACTTCTTTACTGCACTTTGCCAGATCCCTAAGCATGTGTTCGAGTAGTTTTGGATCTTCTTCTAGTAGGATCAGGTCGTCTGCAAATCTGAGGTGATTGAGGAGACATCCATTTATGTTTAGACCAAACTTGTCCCAGTCAAATTTCCTAAACACCTGTTCGAGCACTGCTGTGAATAATTTGGGTGATAATGGATCCCCCTGTCTCACTCCCCTCGTGATCTGAAATTTCTGGCCGACCGTCTCCAGCTTGATGCTACTTTTGCTTTTGCTGTAGATGGTTTTAATTATATTAATGTAGGCTTCACTGACTCCTTGTTGTTTCAAGCTTGTCCAGATGGAAGGATGTTTGATGCTGTCAAAAGCTTTAGAGTAGTCAATAAATGCAATATAAAGTGGTTTCTGAAAATCTGTGTACTTTTGAACAAGCTGGTTCACAGTATGTATGTGATCAATTGTACTGAATTTCTTCCTGAAGCCTGCTTGCTCCACAGGTTGGTTCTCTTCCAAGTGTCTTGAAATCCTGTCCAGGACCACCTTTGCAAATACTTTATATATGTTGGACATCAAGCTTATCGGTCTGTAGTTTCCTATGTCCTCTTTGGGGCCTTTTTTATGTAGAAGTATTATATGGGATTCTCCCCATTTGTCTGGGATAATCTGCGTACTTAAGATTTCATTGAACATAGCGGTTAAGACCGGACCGAGTTCATCTATTGTTCCTCTCATGAGCTCGTTTGAAATCCCATCTGGCCCTGGTGCTTTATCTAGCTTTTGCGAATGGATTGCCCTTATTACCTCTGCTGTGAGTATAGGTGGAACTGTTTCTGTAAATATTTGTGATTTTGTAGAGTTTAAACGATTGTTTGTTTCCATGTCCGTAGTTTTGGTGTCATCATCAGTGTATAGGGATTTGTAGTATGTGGTTGCTACTTCTTGGATTTGATTTCTTTTTGTTACATTTGTTTGGGTTTTTTTCAGTTTGGGTATCCACTCTTTTCCTTTCTCTCTTAATTCTTTTAGTGCCTTTTTCGTACCTCCTGTTGTTATTATGTTTTTTTCTAACGTTTGTAGTCTTTTTATCTTTCTGTCTTTTCTAATGCTCTCTCTTATTTGTTTACTCATCAGGGCGATTTTGCTTCTGTTTTCGCTATTCTTTTCAGCTATCAGTTTTTTCCTGTTTTCCATTAGGGCTAGTGTTATTTCACTCAAATTCGTTGTTCTGGTTGTCTTCATGTTCTTTTTCACTAAATTGATTAGTGTTTCCTCTATTACACTGTATTTTTCTACTACAGTTTTTTCAGAAATTATTACTTCTTTCAGAGATGTGATGTCCGTGTCTTTGCCATCTGGTATTGGATTTTTTCTCTTTGGTAGTAGGCTATTGTTTATCATGATTTTTCTTGATTTTCTTCTGGGGTTGGTGTGTAGGCAGCAGCGTACCATACGGTGGTTGGTGTTAAAATTTAAGTTTTGTATAACATTTGTGTCGCTGAATTTGAGTGCATTGTTCGTTATTATATAGTCTATTTCGTTCTTTACTTTTTCGTTTGGAGAGACCCAGGTCCACTTGGTTCTTGGTTTTTTCTTAAAAACTGAGTTAAGTATAGTAAGGTTGTTTTCCAAAAGAAAGTCCCTTAGTATGTGTCCATTTTTGCTTCTTTTGCCATAGCCATAATTTCCCAGTATTTTTTCTTCTCCTCTCTGTCTGCATCCAATTTGGGCATTAAAGTCTCCCATAATGATAAGGTGGTTGTTTAAGTATTTTCTAGTTGTCTCGGATAGGCTGTCATAAAAGTGTTCCAGTTCGGTTTTGCTGGCTTGCTCTGTAGGCGCATATGTTTGGATAATGGTCAAGTCCTTGCTATTGTTGGGAATGTTCATGTGCACTATTGCTATACGGTCTGATATACCTATGAACTCTTTAATATTCTTTTTATGTATGGATTTGATTATAAAGCCGACTCCTTTATGTCCAGTATTTCCGCCCTTATGATACATGATATACTCATTTCGCTCTTCTATTTCTTCACCTTCCCTTCTCATTTCACTGATGCCTATGATGTCCCATTTAATATCTGCAGTAGCGAGTGTCAGTTCCATTAGGCTTTCTTCTGTCCTCAGTGTTCGAGTATTTAGGGTACATATATATAGCAAGTTGGTTTGACGCTGTGTATGCACATTTCTTTTTTCTTTTTCTATGGTTATATTTAATTCTAGATGTCTCTGATCTGTTTTCGGAGTACTAGTGTTTATTGTTGTTATGTGGAGATGGGTTCCCCTTTCTCTTGTATAAGTCGTTGAATGGAGATCTAATTCTTTGTTATTGTGTGGGATTTCCTTGTTTCTTTTTTGGAGGGAGTTGGTCTGACATCCCACGGGGACCAGCCGGCTTGGGACCTTTACTTTGCTCTTATCTATATTATTATTACTATACAATTTTTGTTTGTTGTTTTTTCTCCGGGACCCGTTACATATTAGTTGCTATTGGTTTTTCCCCTTGGAATAATCGGTCAAACGCGTTCGTTTTGTTCATTTTGTTAGGGGCTTGCACTGTTTTACCTTCGGGAGCTTTTTGTGTGGGTGGCGTTTTTGAGGGTGATCGTGATCTCTTCCTTTTATCTTGTACTTTATTTCCCTCCTTTATGATGAGTTTATCATAGTTGATTCGAGCAAACTTTCCACTCTTTCTAGCTTCTAGTTGTTTGATTTTTAATTGTTTTCTTATTTCTAAGATATCTTTGGGAAAGTCTTCCGTCACATATATATCTTTTGGGAGATTTTTATTGTTTTTTAATATGAAAATTTACTATCCTTACTAATCCTTACTATCCTTACTAATTGGATAAATGTTTGTTACTCTTTCACACTCAAACGGCTGGACCAATTTTGATAAAATTTGGTATGGAGGTAGCTGACACTCTGAATTAACACATAGAATACATAATTTTCCCAAATTCCTAGGGGAACGAAATCCCGGGGAAAAAGCTAGTAATATTATAAACAAGGAATATATGGTTGTTTGTTCCTCTTTCACGCTCAAATGGTTGAACCATATTTGATATTTGGTATGGAGGTAGCTGACACCCTGGATTAACACATAGGCTACATAATTTTTCCAAATTCTCACGGGAACGAAGTCGCGGGTGAAGAGCTAGTTTTTTTTTTTTGTTAAATTTATCCAAGAGAAAGTACTAAGTCCATGATTTATCCCTTTCGGGAAAGGCAAAGGAAACTATGTCCATACAGCCATGCCTTCAGTGAAAAATCTTCTTTCTTCAATTTAACCTAAGCCCTAAGCTTCTCATGTTCTACGTAAAACCGGATAGCGTCTGTTTTACGAAAATTGGCGGCGAGAAGCACAACCGCGAGGATCTTTGTCGGTACCAAACGGAGCAGAAACACTGTTATCACTTGAATTTTTCATCACTACATGAATTTTAGTCAATTTACTGCATAATACACTATCACTATTACACATTAAACAACTTTTTCACGCCGAAAACGAGCAACCGCTCACGCCGAGTTCCCGCCAAAGACCGGTGAAGAGCTAGTACTGTCAAATAGGTGCGCGGTTGGGCCGGTTGGGTGCCATATGTAAACGCGCCTCTAGGGTATTCCGTCAATGTCAAAAAATCGAAGGTCCGTTCGTAAACCCACAAACCGAAGACTGCTCGGAGTGCTCGGAAATCAAAGTAAGTTTCTTTATCAAAAGGATAGATGGCGCTGACTAAATGCCACTGCAGCACAAATTAAACATATTGGGGAGTAGCTTATACCGTTATAATTATGGTCTAAAGGGAGTAGGTATAGTATAAATATTTGGAAGTGACTCCGCTGCCGGTACCGGCAACGACGAAAAATTGGAACGGTTGCCGGAAGTTACTGTCAGTTTCAATGGGCTATGTGCAAGATTTTTAAAATAATTTGTTTTTTTTATTTTAAGCAGGCTTAAGGTCCCATATTCAAATAAAAAATATATCAAATAATTTTGATCATAGATATAAAAATAATTAATTTTTAAAATTTTGGTTACGATTTGTTGCTTATTACAGCATTCTACAGATTAACTCCTTTGCCAAAGTAAAAAAAAAAACGATTGACAGTTGGTTGACATATAACCTATACCGTTGCGTTTTTGAGTATAAGTTCAACATTTAAGTTTCAATCACAGACTAACTAGAGATACGTTTCAATGTACTTACGTTTAAATGATCCTCACAGCATTTTACACCAACTTTCTTTCAATTCCTTTGGAATGGTAACAAACGTCAAATCTGGTGAGTTAATGTCAGTGTTTGAACAAAGAGGTATAAAACATTTTTTGGTTCTCTCCACCGCTGTAACTCGTCAGATGCCATGTTGAGTAGCAAAGCCTGCTGCGCTGTCGTTATTAGAGTTATTCCACAAATCCGAAGAGTATTAATCACTATCGTTGAAGCAGTTCTCGGATTCCGGTATGAATAAGGTGTAGTCGTGAGAAAATCAGTCAAAATCTAGCACTACAAGTCCGTGCAAATCGTAATCCGGTATGCGGTAGCAGTAAAAGACTTCAGAAAAAATTAACCAAAAGTAAAAATAAAACTCAAAAATAAACAACCAAATACAAAATGAAATAGGTTTTTTTTTATTGACATGACAGCTTGGCAAAGACACGATTGTGTAATGCCGTATTTATGATTAGTTTACCCTACTGAGAAACTTTTAATTATTATATTTTTATTTCAAAAGATAGATTTTTTATATATTTTTTTTAGGAAACGGGACCTTATTCCTTTATGTTAAATAAAAAATTAAACGAAATTAAAAATATTTTTAAAATGTCGTACATAGCCCATTTTTGACGTTTTTGACAGCTGACATGAGTTGATTTTGTGTCCTTATCGGGGTCTGTGCTTTGATGCGTTGGTGATTATCTAAGATTGAATTTGCGAATATTCCTAAATCACTATCGGAAATGTATTACTTACATTCGACTTTGATTTTCAGATAAAACTAGTTGTCACATCGAGCTATAGTTAAAACTAGCTATAGTTAAAACTCCTTCCCCGCGGAGATTATATCGGGGCAGAAACTGTAGGTTAGGTTTGTTAGTAGCCTAGCCTAACCAACCCGTTAAGGGTTGGTTAGGTTAGGTTAGGTTAGAACTGCGACCCCCAACGCACGAGCCGAGCGAGCGAAGCGAGCGTGCCGCGGCAGCGGCCGGCGATGTGCCAGAAACGACTGTGGTTGCGTTAAGCGGTTGTCGCAGTTCCGCTCGGTTAGGTTAGGTTGTTTTGTAGGTTTCATATATTTCCGGTAACATATAACATAGCAGCACATCATTGAGTACCTATCTACTATTATTATTACCTATCATTTAAGTTTTATAATGATTTATATCGTCTATCGGTACCGGCAGCTGTTCTAGGAGCCGGTACCGGCAGCGGAGGCACAGCCTAAATATTTTGTTACTTATCCGTAAGGACTATCATTGGTTTTATGTTATGTAAAGACAGCAGTAAGTCAGGTTAACCATTTGTACTACGAATGCCGATGCTATTACGAGCGAGATAAGGGCGACGTCAAGGTCAACATGTATAGCCTGATGTGTTGCCGTGTGTGCGTTAGAAGTTAAGACGATTTTAAGCTGTTAGAGTCTGGCCAGTAAAAGCGCGACCTGAGGAAACGCGGCAAATTTTAAAAAATCTTTGTGTTGTATTACTAACTATAGCAAGAGAAAAGTGTTTTGATACTTTCATATTTTTTTTATTTACGACAGTAATTTTTAAATTGTTGTTTATGAACTAAACGTATACCTAATTCAATGCACCTACTTAATCTAAATTTCATTAGTTTTTAAGGCTTGAACCTTGAAACCTTGACTGTCATGGAGTAAAAAAAAAGAGTGTATACATAAAAGCTCCCAAATAATTTGATAACATCAAAAACACAATGAAGTCTTTTGACCTGATCACTCACATATAATAGACATTGAACTATTTTAATCAAATAATACAACTTTGTGAAATAAGGCAAATAAATTATTACTGAATTGATGCAGGTAAGTACATACCGGTTAATGAAGATATTTCTTCCAACAAGAACTTAGTCATAGTTAAGGATTTCTTCTTCAAATTTACTAACGTTTCTACGATATATTTATTATCGCAGAGTCCTTGAATATCTCCAAGATTATCTACAAATAATAAAAAAATGAATCATAATATTGTAAATACTACATCTAATAATGCAATATGATCAAGATTACAAAGTCGTACTTACCTAAAATGTAAACACTGTTATTTTTTTTTGAAAACAACTTTTTTCTTTTCTTGTTTTTGTTTAACCATGGTGTGTAGCAGTTTTCGCACGTTACTTTTCAATGTTTTACCCATATTAAAGCAATTAATATTAACAAATTATGAGTCGTAGCAAAACACTGACAATATAATGACAGACTTTGACGTATCTTTGAAAGCTTAATAATGTTGCGATATTAAACTTTTCAGAAAAATCCTAGGTCACGCTTTCGCTAGCCAGACTCTAGTTTTCCTAAAATAAAATAAATATTAGATACTTAATAAATTAAAGGTGATCTCTTCATGGTGATTCTCGGGTCATGGGTGTTTGTGTTTGTCTTTATGTGTGTTCCAAGGGAACCACGACACAAGGGAAAACCTTAGTGTAGGCCTTTGAGTGTGTAGCGTTTTATTTATCTTATATTTATGAAGCTGAACAACTGTCCCCGAAGGATATACTTAAATTAACGCATATATGTATATATATATAAACAATAATTGCCTCAAAAATAACAATAAATTTACATAAACCCAAGGCATATACAATAAGGCGGCCTTATCGCTTTAAGCGATTTCTTCCAGGCAACCTTAGGGAAGAATTTGAGAGAGGAAATATCATAGCGGGTGTACTGAAAAAATTATTAAGTTAGAAATTAATTATACTTATTAAATCCTACAAAAATAAATATATTAAATACCTACATATTTATACATACGAATAATACTATAATATAATAAACTAATATATAAATATATACATACAATAATACACACACACATCACACAGCGTCGGAAAGCGCGTTGCAGATAAATAGTTATTTATTACTATGTGTAGCCACATTGTTCCTCAAAGCGTGCCCTAACGAGACTTTTAAATTTGTGAAGAGGGCTAGCCAGCCTTATATTAGGAGGAAGGGCATTCCATAGCCGCACGGATTGCACAGTAAATGATTTACTGTAAAAATCAGTGGTGTGAGTCGGGTACTCCAGCAACATCGCCGTACATCTGCGAGGTTCCCGGCCGCTAGATGTAGTTTTAAGTATAAACCTATCCTTGAGATACTTTGGCGATAAAGGATTATGGAGGATGTTATACAATAGGGAAAGGATATAGAGATTACGCCGATACCTGATCGGAAGCCACCTAAGCTGAGCACGATATTCCGAGACGTGGTCGTATTTCCGTAATCCAAAAATAAAGCGTATAGCAACATTTTGCAGTCGATCCAGCTTGTTTAGTTGCTCTGCAGTAAGATCCAGAAAACAGGAATCGGCGTAATCGAGGATAGGTAGGAGAAGGGCTTGGGCCAAGGCAACTTTAGTTCGAATAGGCAGGAAGTTCTTCAGTCTTCTGAGCGAACTCATTGACGCAAAGATCCTCCGACTAACCTCACCAACCTGCTTTTTCCATGACAAAGTTTGATCGAAAAAGACCCCAAGATTTTTAACAGTGGCGGAAAAGGGATTATGTGTGCTGAGAAAATAAATAGGGGGAAGATGAGCAATGTCAATCCGCGATAATTGCCTGGAACTGCCGATTATAATCGCCTGGGACTTTGCAGGATTGACCCTGAGACCGAAAGCCGACGTCCAAGATGCAACAGCAGACAAGTCTTCATTTAAGGCTGCAATGGCATCATCAACTGCATCCACTTTGGCCTGCGTATTGCAGATCATCTGCGTAAAGATGGTAAGAGGAAGAGATGTGAAGAGTAATGTTGTTAATAAAGATAGAGAAAAGCAAAGGAGATAGAACGCCACCCTGTGGCACGCCAGCCGTAATATCACACCAATCAGAAAATTTGTCATTGATCCTGACGCGCTGACGGCGGCCACATAGGTAGCTACGAAACCAAGTCGTGACAGAAGAAGAAATATTAAGAGAAGATAGAAATCAGAACATCAAAATCAACTGTATTGAACGCATTGCTGAAGTCTAAAAGAGTGAGGACAGTGACGTTTTGGTGTTCCATTCCGAGCCGGATATCATCAGAACAGTACAGTATCATCAAAACAGTGGTTAGTACATACATAACCCCTACATACATCCTTACTATCCTTACTAATATTATAAATGCGAATGTAACTCTGTCTGTCTATCTGTCTAGTACAACTAATCTGTATTACGACAAATCTGGAGTAGGTAAGTCGAATTCGGAACACGAATACAGAACAAACTATTTTAAATAGTTTAGTTGCAGCCCTAGTACATTTTTTGCCCCAGGGCCTTTGGTTACCTAACTACGCCACTGTGTATATCATGGACTTAATAATTACTATTTGATACCACCATTAGTCGGGACCCATTAATAAGAAGACGGATTTTGGATGGGTCCCGACTGTCAAAATCGTTATGTTATTCAATCATATTCAATTACAAAAGTCTCGACTACTGGACTTACTTGTTTTTTTTCTTTTCAGCTTTTATTACGCAGTTATGTTTTTAATTTTTTTTAATTAATTTATTTTACTTCACACTTTTTAGTTAGGGTCAGATATTTATATTTGTTTATTGATTTTCTCATTAGCTGTATATATATCTCACTTGCATAAAAATTTAACAATTTCCGAATTAAAAGCCCATATTTAGTGAAAATAGTTACTAACCAAATTTAAATCGTTATCTATCCTAAACGGTTATTCTGATTGAAAAACAATATCAGAAACCTAACAATAATTTTTAAATACCTATTCAACGATACCCCACTTGACATAGTTCGTCGATTTTCATTTTTTTCTTTTTCACATTATGACGTCCAAAATCAGCCAAAAAAAATTAAAAAATTCAAAATTCTTTATTGTATCGTGAGTTTTTTAAGGTGTTACATCATTAAAGCACATACACGAACCCCGTTGGGGCACTACAACAATGTTTTTCTTATATGTATAGTAACATTTATCTTATACTTACACATACTTAAAACTTAAATGAGATTAGTTTATTGAAAGTACTGACATATATTATGTATTATTTTTATTTATTTAATTTTTTAGGCTAATGATTTTATTTTTTTTTAGTTCGCAAAATAAAAGTATCTAGGTATTTTCATTCTTAATTTTTTTAATGCTTTCTATGACATTTGCGTGGTCATGACGAATCCAACGACGTACCATTTATCAAAATCGGCCCACGCATTTGGTCTAAATAGTGCCACAAAGGCACAAACCCACATACATACAGAAATACATACATAGGCTGATGAACACATTACCCTCCTTTGCTTCGCGCAGTCGGGTGAAAAGGTTTCCTTTTTTGAACGCACCCTCTAACTAGTCACCTTTTTCTTTTGGTATTAATTTCATTTTCTTGAATTATCAAGAAAGTTTAGTTGTGTAGTATTTCTTTTTTTACAATTTGGTTTCTTGTACTATGTTTACATAATGTTAAGTTACCTTCTTTTTATCTTAGAAGTTAAAAAGGAAGTTTTATTCGGTTTATCGTTATCAGTGTTATATATAACCTATTATTTGGTGGAAGTCGTCAAGGTAAATTAAAGTTTTGTTTAGTGAAGTTACACATCCTTCAAACAGTCTAAAAAAAATCTTCTAGGTTAGGAGAGGGCTATGTGGTGGGTATTTTAACCTTGCCAGAGTTTTTGTATTATAGTAAAGTTATTCAGGGCCCCTCAATAAGGGGGAACTTCGAGCGCGCTTGTAGTGCATACGAGTTGTAGAGTGACATCCTCTATCTGTTATAAATTCCTACCCTACAACATTAGCAGAGCTGCACTGTGTCTACCCGAGCACTGCAAAAATACGAATACTAACCAATAAGCCCCTAACATGACCCTCTGACCCAGTCTCTTTCAGTAGTGCCCCTATCCCAGTACGCAAAATGCGCCTTATCTCGGCTCCTGTGCGTCAGGTGCTAATTTTTCGAAATATTCATTGATCACATTAAGTAAATAAAAAACTTAATGTTTTGTTGCGTTTTTTGTGCCACAATATTTTTCCTTTACATTTCATATTGTGTGTCTGTGCAACAGTGTCCGACCCGTTAATGCTAAGCTACATGATCAATTTTATCGATAAATTAACCATAATGTGACACTGCTCTAAATGTTTCGGAATGGCAGCCATAATTTTTTTTTCTGAGCTTGCATGAGTTCACTTGTTTAGCATTATCTACTGATGTAGAGGTCCTACAACGTGATTTTATTTGACAGTTACAATGTAGGCAATCAATTGATACCAAATAGTCTACCAAAAATTTCGACCAAAGCATAAAACTTTTTAGATACCTGCAGTAAGATTGCTTACTCGTCAGAAATGTATTTTTTTCTCTACTTGTCAGGGTCATATTCAAATAGCATCATAAGTGTTGACATCATTTTAGGTTAAAGACCTAGTTTTTTAGAATTCAATTGAAGAGTTAAAAAAAAACTTATTTTTTTCAAGTGTGTTTTTTGTCAAAATTGTACTAACAGTAGGCAGAGATTCAACACTTACTAGAGTAGGCGCGCCCTAATTGACTCTTTAAATGGTCGCGCGGGGTACATGTGTAGCCCATTGAAAATATTTATTTTTTGGGTTATTGATAAAATAAAATGACACAAGATTTATGAAAAATGAATAATAATTTTATTTTTATTAAATAAAGAAAAAAAAAGTAACAAACTTAGTTTTACATTATAGTTTTATGGCACAAATACTAAACTTAGAAAAAATAACAACATTTTTGGACGTCTTGAGATCAATCAGTCATTTTTTTATTTTAATTAATGTAACTGAAAAATAAAACATTTTTTATCATCTACTATACTATAGTATTTATCAAAATGTAGAACTATGTTTTAATCAATCTCCTTGCATTCAGGGCACAACAGCACCTGATTTTTGGTACAAACTGACAACATGCAACTGTTGCATCATTTGGGACTGCTTCATTCTCGAGCTCTACTACAAAATAAAAATCGTCCTACACCAGTGTGAACAGGCATATTTAGTTTTGGCGGGTTCTCTGTCAGTCCAAGAAGCGATCTTGCTTTCAATTTTATACTTCTTGGTATATTTTTCTGGGATATGCGATGCTCAATCAATGGTCTTGCAAGATTGAATGCGACTTCTTATAAATAATCCTACTGGGCCTGGTTGGCGAGTGACAATAGTGTGAGATAGTGTTTTTGTAGTGCATGGTGGAAACTTTCTATATTTTGTACCGTTTCCGGACTGATAACTGGCCAATCTGGACAGAGGAACATCACCCTCGTCAGAATCTTGATCGGCATCTTCAGCCTCTTGTTCACTTTTCGATACGTGTGGAGAATTTTTAGGTAGATGTCTCAGCTCCGTAGAATCTTTTTCTTTTTCACTTTCAGTTGAATTATTACTGTCGTGGTCATTTTCCATCAGTCATCAATGTATTTGGGCGTCGGATGCCACAATTTCCTAAAAAATGTAATAAAACTAAGTAATTTTATTCTATAAACATGTGTTAAAAGTAAAAATACACTGACATAAAATATACATACATTATAATTGTCGTTCAAAAATGTGCATAACAATAGAGATATATCCAGATAATTCCATTAAATAACATATTTCAAAACTTACCAAGATCAGTCGCGCGGGGTACAGACGTAGCCCAGCACTTTCACAGCCATCCTGCGCAGGCGCCTGCGTGCAATGGTGGTCGGCACATTAATGACCGATGAAGAGGTTCATAATCGAAGAATACATGGGAGGGGGGCGCGGTAAAGCGACACGTTCGGAATTTATTCAACAAAATAACACCTTGGTCTACACTTGTAGCCCGCGCGCCCACCCTAGTGTTAAATTAATGGTGTAATCATTTGGAATAACACAGGGGCTATTCAAGTATTACGTAAGCAGATTTATTACAATTATTTACTCCCCCCCTCCCCCTTGTCAGCAAAAGTAAGCAAAGCTCTTACCCCCCTCCCATGCTTACGTAAACATTGGTATATGCAGTTTGTGCGAATCCCCGAAAATGCGCTTCGTTTTCAACCATAGACAATGTGTGGGTTGCCATTTGTCTCAAAAAATAAATAACGAATGCTGACGTAATCACCATCTAGACCCCCCAACCCCCATGTCATCAAAAATAAGCAAAGCAAAGACGCCCCCGCCCCCCTATAGCTTTAAGGTCACGAAGTCTTTTTCGGCTGCCGCATGTAGGCGTTATACATTACATTTTTTTTAAACTTGATTTATAAAAAAATTAAAATAGCGAAAAAAATGAAATGCAAAAAATAATAAACCTATTTTATTTAACCTTAATAACTAAGTTCTCACGCACAATGGCCTAATCGAGAGGCCAAGTGTGGAAAATGGCCCACAAACATAAAATAACATAACTAAGTTAACTAATGTAAGTATACCTAAGTAATTTTGACTCGGCGCTAAATTAGCAAATTAATTAATTGCGTAAAGCGTGATGCGCGGCGGCGCGATGCGAGTGCGACACGCTTCGCAATTCTGAGCGTTCACGAAGCAGCGAGACATTAGCTTTTGTTAACGCTCAATTACATAGGTATACTTATATTAGTTTAAGAACTTAGGTTAAATAAAAGAGGTTTATAATTTTTTGCTTTTTATTTTTTTCAGCGGCAGCGATAAAAATTTTTTGTTGAAAAGTTTTTTCATCTATTAACACTTCTATAAGACTGCAGAAATGATGAATAAAAGAATACCCAGACAGTTCTTCGATATTTATTATAAGTATCGCATGTGTGTGTGTGTCAGCGGCCCGTGCTGGTGTGCAGCGCGGGCGAGTTCCGTCGGGTGGTGGGGGGGCTGGAGGCGGTGCGCGCGCGCTACTGGCCCACGCCGTGGTGCGTGGAGGCGCGCCTGCAGACCGTGCTGGGCTCGCTGCTGCGCACGCGCCTGCTGCCCGCGCCCGCCTTCCGCCGCGAGATCCTGCGCCTGTCGGACGGCGGCCAGGTGGCGCTCGACTGGGTGGACGCGCCGGCCGGCCCGGAGCCGCGGCCCGTGCTGCTGGTGCTGCCGGGGCTGACGGGCGGCGCGCACGCCGACTACGTGCGCTGTCTGGTGGCGGCGGCCGCAGACCTGCGCGCGCACGTCGTCGTCTTCACGCAGCGCGGGCTCGGCGGCGTGCCACTCACGGTCAGTACACCGCACGGCCGAGGGCGGATCCGGCTTTCGTTGGCAGGAGTTCGCCGTTTGAGGGTAGCATCCGAGTATCCACCCTTTGCGTGCTTGCGAACTTAGTATGAACAGAATGATGAGGATCACTTAAGGCGACTACAGCACCTAAATTACGATTTTATGTTGCGTAGATAAGCATGACGCACTGCATTAAATCGAAGAAAAAAAATACTACGGTAATATTCAGGACATTTCAGGACATAAACTAAATAAGTAGTTTGCTGAAAACATGATTCAGCACTTTTGGTTCGATAGAAAAAGCTCACAAAGTCACCTCTAAATACCAATATTGTGTATCTTTAAGCTGTAAAAACGATAGTAAAATGCAAACAGGAACTTGAATTTGCTATCAAAATGTTCGTGATTGAACACTCTCGATAAGTAGTTAACGCTTTTTTCGATTTAAGCTGTTACCTTTCCATAAATCTCATTTTTCTAACTTTCGAACATGTTTTTACGCACGCTCGCTTTCATAGTCCGTAAACTTCGTGTATCGACACTGTTCGCACTGCCGGCCCAGGCCTGTTGAGAGACGGAGATGGCACTATTCCCATGTGTGCTGCCTTTATCGGGTGCTGTAGTCGCCTTAAGAAAATAAGGAAGTAATTTTGTTTGTTCCGTTCAAAAGATACTTGGGTAAATTGTTTTTGTTTGGGTGGAATCTTACAACTCAATTTTGAAGCAGATATCGTCAAGGGGGCGTCCATTAATTACGTGAGGTGTTTTTGGCGATTTTTCGACCCCCCCACCCCCTTTGATGAGATGTCATGAGATTTGGCTCGACACCCCCCCTCCCCCTTTTATCTCACGTGAGTTTTATGAAAATGCTTAGTTTTAGTGTAAATACGTTAATTGGTAATTTATTTAGAAAACTGACATAATTTGCTTAATTATTTTTAAACTTTTAATAATCGAACAATAAAAAACAGCTATGATTTACCAACTTAAATTTGAAAAAAATTTGTTTTAATTCAGTCCACGGGAACTCAGAGTGGCTACACTGGAACAACATGGTTTAGTTGGTTTAACTTAGCTTTCCCACAATTTAACACAATTTCTTTTGGGGGAAAATATTACATGATATTTGTAGAGACCCCCCCTCTCCCCACGTGAGATTGAGTGAGATCCGGCCCGAGAGTCCATAACCACAGCTGGGCCACAATCGAAATTTTAATATTTGACTATGCCAAGAATTTCTCAATATTTGTCGTATACGATTAGAAAAGAAAACATAATTTCTCGGGACCGCGTTTAAAAGTTATCGGGGGTTGTTTGGGGCCCAGCTGCAGTGACGTCACTACAGCTGAGCCACACCTGTATCTCGTAGATGGAACCATATAGCGGAGATCTGACTACGTAGATAATTTCTCGTGAATTTCTCGGGACAAACGCCAAAATAAGAAAACTGTCCGGTCTCGCGTTCAAAAGATATAAGACATTCGTTTGGGCCCAGCTGCAGTGACGCGTCACTACAGCTGAGCCACCTGGATCTCGAAAACGGGAAGACGTAGGGGAAATCTGCTTGCGTAGATAATTTCTCGAGAATTTCTCGAGTATAATCATCGAACAATCTGAGTTTCTCGGTGTCCCGTACTAGAGAAAAAAGACTTTATTTAATTTTCATTGAAAGGTACAGTCGCGATTAAAAGTGAAATGAAGAAAATTTAATTCCAATAATATGATAATGAATAATTACACTTAAGCAAACAGATCCGTCTGCCATGGTTTACAACAAGTCTTTTTCCTTTAGTATCGTGTAGGTGTAATAAATACAATCAATGGTGAGCTCTAAACTATAATAATTTTATTAAATATTGTAAGCCCAAATATTACTGTTCCCATAAAGGTATTCAATGTCAGTTATCATAGTCATTCCGAGAAAAGCATATGCCGGAATGACTGGTTTATCCTGGGTTTGACCAAAAAAATTCTACCTAACTTTTCAGTCAAACGTCGAAAGTAAAATAATCTGTTTTGGGCTTTGCCTAGTCGATCCTAGAAGCGACTTTCAGACTCGGTCAAACGTTGATCTGTACTGTTCTAATAGGTAATATGTTTAATTATGTACAATTCTAAAATGTCATAATGCCTGACCATGTGAGAATAATTACACTTTTTTATTGTAATTATGACAATATTAAAACAATACACATTAAAATTAAAAAATTTCGTTTTATCATACAACTTTTTTATTTTAATTAAGGCAATCTTTAAAAATTAAACATTGTTTTAAAATGACGTTTTATTAAATACAACTAATATAATATAACAAACAAAGCATTCTAACTCATATCTGAAGTTTGACTGGTCAAACCCCGATTTCATGAAATTGAATTTCGATGTTTGCCTGACCAAATTAGTATCTCCTTTTTAAAATATTATTTTGTGTTAAGTAATAAGTCAAAAAATAAATATATAGCGCCTATTTTGTTAAAAAACAAACTGGTAGCTTTGGTGCGTAGGCAAGATGCACGATTAATTTAGGTATTGTAAATAATTAAGAATATTTGGTCTCAAAAAATACTTTACCATGGAAAGAAAAAATAAATCATGTTATTAAATTAAACGTTTTCAACTTTCCTCGCCCTCGTCTTGTACGCAGTTTACTGTGTTCTGCGGCTTCGTATCGCTTCTAAAATGCATAACTCTTAATAAGCCAAACTCAATTTATGAACTACCTAAGGGTCAGCTCCCACCGCGACGCGACGCGACGCGAGTTTGCGAATAGAGCTATTCAAAATTGAACTTTGTTATATTACATGAAAAGATAAACATTTCATTGTGAGAAAGCCGCCGTGGTGCAACGTGTTCTTATTC
>CATLJT010000276.1:0-18493 GCA_949987775.1 Aproaerema taeniolella
AGCTGCTATATAGACCAGGGTCGATAATTTTTGAGACCAAAAAAAATTATAGTAGGATGATACCCATTGGAAGAGGTAGAGAATATAACAAAAACGAAAGGAAAAATAAATTACGGGCGATCTGAGGTCGGGAAGGGGGAGGGGGTGAGTTTTTAAGGGTAAAAAACGGTTAATCTCGATTTCCGGTAAAACTACAAGTTTTATGAAAAAAGTTAAATGGCAAAGTTGTAGGTAATAAAAAGATCTACAACTTTTGTATCGATACTTTTTTCACATAACCTCAAAATTTATGTGAAAAATTCGAATAACTGAGTTTTTGGTTTTTTATTTTTATCTTTTGCAAAAAAAATTATTTTTTCACGAAATTTGGTGAAAACTTGCCTTTGTATGTCCCAAACATACAGTAATTTTTTTTGATTTAAAATATTCATTTTTTCACCTTATTTTGACTTAATATCGAAAAAGCACCCTAATTTTCAATCGAAAATTCTCACGTCAAAATGTCTGCTTTTTTAAAAAAGTTGGTGTGTTTTTTGTTCGTTGAAATCTCTACTTTCTGATGGTATAAAAAAAATATACTATCGCTTGAAGCGATAAGGTCGCCTATATTGTACCTTTTGTAAAATTACTTGTAATTGTCTCATCATTGTATTTATTTTCAAATTGTGCAATAAAGTATATTGTATTGTATTGTATACATTACTATGGCAAATGTTCTCAGAAAATGCAAATAATGAAAAAAACTCGAATCCAAATATTCTTTTTAGAATCATTATGTATAATTTTGAGCTATTTATTAAAATTTACCCTTTAATTACTAGAAAAACATAAGATTTCATGTTATATTGATAAACAAAAAAATTGATAATCGAAATATACTACTATAATGAACAACCAAATAAGTTAATAAAGTTAGTATTAAATAAGACATTACAATATTTTGAGAAAGTTTTCGAATCTTCTTTAAATTATATGCGTAGAGACCTATTTATTTCTATTTTAAGATTACTTATATACCTGAGTGACCTTCGGAAAATGTTAGCCCGTCAAAAGTTATTTCATAGAGAAGAGGGGAAGGGGCTAGGAAGGTATGGGGTATAGAGACTATACACATACTACATACCGTGTACAATCTCCATAGTACAGCCTGGAAAGAAAGTCCTGAAACAGAACTAAAAAATATTATAACTGGTAACTTTCTTTCTGTCAGTTATCAATCACGTCAAGTAGGTACGTATTGTGTCATTTCTTTTACAAGATAATAATTAATTGTCTTTTTTTCTATTTTATTGTGTTATTATGGTGATTTCGGTGACCAATTGTGCTCAAATGAGCAGGGGTGTAATTCGGAGCTCTGCTAGAGGAATCATCTATAAAGTTTATTTAAAATGTTTAGAAGAATTTGAAGCAGGTAACATTTATCCGAATTCAACGATTTTCATAGAAGAACTGCTGATATGACTGGTAAAATGTGGTTTTATTTATGTAATTATATAGTATAATTTAATTATATATATATATATATATATATATATATATATAATTTGATAACTGACAGAAAGAAAGTTACCAGTTATAATATATTTTAGTTCTGTTTCAGGACTTTCTTTCCAGGCTGTACTATGGAGATTGTACACGGTATGTAGTATGTGTATAGTCTCTATACCCCATACCTTCCTAGCCCCTTCCCCTCTTCTCTATGAAATAACTTTAGTAGGGTATTATTGGGCATTCTAATTCACTTTTTTCAAAAACCAGTTCACTTCACTCCGTTTGCTCCACTTCGTTCCGCACTCCGTTTCGTGAACTGGTGTTTTAAAAAAAGTTAATTAGAAAGCCCAATAATACAATTATGAAGTGAACTTAATTTGTCAACATTTACCTCATCAAATGATAGCAAACACGGTTCTATACAGCAGTACAAAGGTTCTACGCAGTAATTACGGATAAAAATATATGGGGTGGGATCTTTCACAATGTGTGTCTATATATATATACAGTTGTGGTTTCATAATATTCTCATTCAATATCAAGCGTCTCCTTCAATTTGAAGATAATGAAATTTGTGAAACAACCATTAAATTTACAAGTCGAGAAAATTTGTCCTGATCTTAAAACCCATACATACCGTCACGGGAAACTCTTACCAAATACTATTCGTTGTATAATTTGTGGTCCATCCAACTGTGGAAAGACTAATCTGATGGTAGGACTTCTTTTACATAGAAACGGATTGCGATACAGAAACGTTTACCTATACGCTAAAACTCTCCATCAATCTAAGTACGTTTTTTTGGAAAATGTCTTATATCAGGTACCAGACGTTACATTTGCAAAATATGGAGAAAATGAACACGTCATTAGTCTCCGGAAAGCAAAACCAGATTCCATCATAATATTTGATGATGTGGCTTGTGAAAATCAAAATAATATTAGAGACTTCTTTGCAATGGGAAGACATCGAAATGTTGATTGTTTTTATCTAAATCAAACCTACAGTAAGGTGCCGAAACAACTTATAAGAGACAATGCAAATTTAATTATACTATTTAAACAGGATGAAACAAATATGAAACATGTCTATAATGAACATGTAACAACGGACATGTCATGGACTGAATTTCGAGACATGTGTTCGAAAATATGGAGTGACCCTTACAATTACTTGGTAATAGACAAGAACTCTGAAAAAAATAAAGGTTGCTATAGAAAAAAATTTGATACGTTTATAGTTTTTGATTAACAAATAGTATTTAAACACATTTAAAATGTAATTTGTCTCATTATTATAAAGTTCACATTGAAACCTTACACGCTCATTTATAATGGAAACCAACTTGAAAAGAAAAGTCGCTGATGCAGCAGAGGCTATCAAGAAAAAAGTTAGCAAAATCAGAAACATAGAAATGGACAATGAAAGAGCTTTAAAAACCATTTTTAAACCGATCTCCGACCCTTTAAATAAAATTGTTCAACAGAAGAGAAGGATCATAAATAAGCCTCCTCTTGTAAACAATAACGATCGTGAAAATGATAAAAATTCTGAAAAAAGTTATAGCAACACTGAAAGTGAGAGGGAGGAAGAAGAAGAGGAAGGAGAGGAGGAAGAAGAGGAAGATGAGGATTTTAAAATTAACAATTTTAAAAATTATGAAAGTTTTAATACTAGCAATGAGTCGTATAAATCAGTTATTGATACAACTGATTCTCAAAATGTATCTAACTGGTCATTGTCTCCTGAACGTTTTAAAGATGTTCCTTATGGTATTAGGAATGATCGAGGAAAACTCAAGATGGGTGCAACTAATGTTTATATTGCTGAAAACAATAGTTTTATAGTAATAGCAGGTCGTAAATATAAAATAACTCCTGGATTATCAGAATTGCTCATGAAAAAGCAACCCGACTTATCGTTAGTCACACAAGAGGACAAGTCATATTACAAAATGATGTTATTAGACACAAATGCACATAGACGAGGATATGATGCCAAAAAACCTATTAACAGTAATAAAGGTTCCAAATATAATTTTATTATAAAACCATTATTTAAACAACAACGTAATTATTCTGTAAGTACAGGCAGCAGTACTAAAGGCAAAGGTTTATCGTTGCTAAAAAAATGGAAAAAGAATACAGATTATGTATACTGGGATGATCCTAATGAATTGGTGGAAAGACTCAAACTTTTGATTGCTTCTCATGATGCTGGTAACACTGGAGTTGAAAATGAAATTATATCTATCTTAGAGGAGTTGAAAGAGGGAGGTATAATTACATAATAAGTTTGTGTTGTCTTCACATTTTTTCATTTAAGTTGAAATTCTCGCATATAATAGTCGTTTAAAATGAATGTGGATAAATTCGGTCATAATGTACATAAAAGGTTACGATTATCAGATATCTTTAATTTTTCTAATAAAAAAATGTTAACAACCGAAGATGGAGATTTTGATTTACAGTTGAAACGATTGAAAGGCGTAAAATATCCTTCTTCACCTGATGATGCTGTAAATAAAGAATATGTTGATACAGTTTATAATAAGTTGTGTAGTGAAAAAAGAGTGGAAGAATTAATTGAAACAGCTATAAAACGTTTGCTACTTGACTTCAAGACTCAGTTATTACATGAATTTTACACAAAAGAGGCTATAGATGAAATTTTGAAACTAAAAAATGGAAAAACAAAAAATCGTTAATGAAATTCATAAAGCAGCAAGAAGAAATTTTGACAGAAGACATGTTATACTTAAAGGGATTGATGATTTATGGCAAGCAGATTTAATAGATTTCCGAAATTTGAAACAGTTCAATAAAGGATTTAAATTCATCTTAGTCGTTATTGACTGTTTTTCAAAATTTGTGTGGACTGTACCAATTAAAACAAAAAATAAATTAGATGTAATGTTTGCATTTAAACATGTGCTTTCTACATCTAAAAGATGTCCTCATAATTTACAAACTGATATGGGAACAGAATTTTATAATGAAAGTTTCAAAAAAATTATGGATTTCCATAAAATTAACCATTACTCTACATATTCTATTAAAAAAGCTTCTATTGTTGAAAGAGTTATCAGAACAATAAAGTCTTGGCTTTTTAGGTATTTTAATTTACATGGTAGTTACAGATGGTTGGGAGAACCTCTCAATGTAGTTGTGAAGACTTACAATAACAGCAAACATCGCAGTACACAATTCAAACCCAAAGATGTTAATAAATTAAAAGAAAAATTGGTATTGCAAAATTTAAATTGCATGCAAAGAAACAAAAATGTTATTAAAAAAGTTAAATTTAATTCCGGTGATTATGTAAGAATAAGCAAACATAAAAGTTGTTTTGACAAAGGCTATACTCCTAATTGGTCCACAGAATTATTTCAAGTGGGAAGTGTTAATAATACATCTCCCATAACGTATAATATTGTAGACCTTAAGAAACAACCTATATTAGGGTCTTTTTATGAACAAGAACTGCAAAAGACAGCATATCCAAATGTTTACTTAATAGAAAAAGTACTAAGAAAAAAGAAAAATAAACTCTTCGTGAAATGGTTAGGCCTTCCTACTACTGAAAATAGTTGGATTGATATAAAGGAAGTACTATAGATAATGTTATCATATATTTGATAGTAATGAAAGGAGAAGGACTTATTAATAGTTTAATCAATAATTTACCTTTTGAGTTACATTTACCTGGATATAACTATTGTGGTCCGGGCACAAAATTAAAAAAACGATTATTAAGAGGAGACAAAGGTGTCAACGGGTTAGACGAAGCTTGTAAGCACCACGATATTGCTTATTCTAATTACTCAGATCTAGACAATCGTCATAAAGCTGACTTAGAATTATTGAAGATGAGCAAGCAAAGACTCAAATCAAAAGATGCAGGAAAAGGTGAAAGGCTTGCTTCCTGGTTAGTAGGGAAAGCTATGAAAGCTAAAGTGAAATCAGGTGCTGGATCCAAAACTTTTAAAGCTATTATTTCTAAAATACGTTCTGATCTGAAAAAACGAAAGCCAAGTAACAATAAGTCTGCAATTAAATATGCGTACGGTGCTGCAAAGAAACTACTTAAAGAAAATAAAGTCAGGTTGCCTCGTGTTATACCTTTACCTAAAACCGGAGGCATCCTTCCCTTGATCCCAATTTTTGCTGGGCTATCTGCTTTAGGAGCCTTAGCTGGAGGTGCTGCTGGTATTGCGAAAACTGTAAATGATTACAAAACAGCCCAACAAAGTTTACGAGAAACTGAGCGACATAATAGAGCTATGGAATCAATGTCAATAGGAAAAGGTTTATATGTTAAACCTTATAAGAAAGGGGCTGGATTATACATAACAAATTCAAAAAACTGAAGAAAAGGCTACCAAGGAGAGCTCTTACAAATTATGATATTTTAGAGAATGCTAGAGATATACCATTTTTTAGAGGTGTTTTTATGAGAGACACATTACCGAAAAAGCCTAAAAAGAATGAGTGTGGTATTATTAATCTAGACGAGTCTACTAGCGAAGGAACCCATTGGGTAGCCTATGTGAAATATAATGATTATTGCGAATATTTTGATAGTTTTGGTGATTTGAAGCCGCCGCTCGAGTTCTTAGAATATCTCAAGTGTTTTAATATATTTTATAATTATACAAAACATCAAACGTATAATACAGTAAACTGTGGTCATCTTTGTCTAAAGTTTTTAAGAGATTTTTGGAAAAATAAAGAAACCTTATAAAATACTGGAACTGTTTTTTAATTCCATCATTTGCAATATGTCTTTCACATTGTCAATAACCGGTAACCAACCGACATTATCAACTATTTACTCACCTCCTTTAGAATTACAAGGTCAATATGAGTGTGCTTTATTACATTTTTGCACATTTAATTCATTTCCCAATATTGATAGCAACAATAACAAGTTTTATTATGGTAATAACGAAGTGATAGAGATACCCGAAGGAACTTACGAACTTCAAGATATCGAGGAATTTTTAAAAAGTAATGTAAAGGATACATCTTTTGACATGTTATGTAATAATAATACTTTGAAACTATCGATCTTTTGTACGAAAGACATTGATTTCAGTAAACCTAATGCTCTGGGTAATTTGCTAGGTTTTGAGAAAAAAGTTCTTAAAGCGAATATATTGCACACATCACAGCTACCAGTCAACATTTTGTCTACAACAGTCGTACGAATCGAATGTGATATTGTGAGTGGATCATTTATTAACGGGAAACCGAGCCATATAATTCACGAGTTTGCTCCTAACGTGCCGCCTGGTTACAGAGTTGTTGAAATACCAAAAAATATTATTTACTATCCAGTGAACCAGAAAAATATTAGTTGCATTAACATAAGGATATTAGACGCTAACAATAACTTGGTTAATCTGCGTGGTGAAGAAGTTCAACTATATATCCAATTTAGAAGAAATGATTGATTACAATAATAAATACTTGCCACCGCAACTCAGAAACCCCAGTACGGTTTGTGCTATCCAAAAGAAAACATCAAAAACGAAGCATAAGTTAACTAAAGAAAACAGGAAATTTCTTCAATTACTAGGTCTACTAAAATGAACATATTAAATCTTACTAGCACACCTAACTATGATAACTCAATTGAAGGTATCGAGTTTCATTCATACAAACCGTATGTTACTAGTTTTAACAGAAATGATGAAATTCGGATTGCAATCAATCAGCAGGATTTATATGTTTTACCATCAGCCAGCACTCTTTATTTAGAAGGCATTGTTAGAGTTGTTAAAGGTGATACACAGAAGAGTCTTGATACTGTACATTTTACTAACAATCCGTTAATGTATCTTTTTCAAGATATACGATACGAATTGAATGGGATTGAAATTGATAAAATTAAAAATGCAGGTATTACTACAACTTTGAAATCCATTCTGTCAATGAACGATAGCGAGTCTCGGATGTCTAAAGCATGGGGGTGGGATATAGAGGGTAACAAAAATATTCACCATGGAAACTTTTCAGCATCTATTCCGCTAAGTAACATACTAGGATTCGCTGAAGATTATAAGAAAGTAATAATAAACTGTAAGCATGAACTTATTCTTCTACGCAGTAACACCAACTTAAATGCTCTGAAACTTAACACCGGTGAAGTAGTGAGTGATATTGTTATGAATAAAATTGTATGGCGAGTTCCACATGTCAAGGTGTCTGATAAGGAAAAAGTCAATTTACTGCGCTTGTTGGATAAAGATCGCCCAATTCAACTAGCCTTTAGAAATTGGGATTTATATGAGTATCCTTTATTACCTAAAACAACAAAGCATACTTGGTCTATTAAAACATCTTCTCAAATTGAAAAGCCACGGTTTGTAGTCTTAGCATTGCAAACTAACCGGAAAAATAATGCAAGTGCTGATATGTCAAGATTTGATCACTGTTACTTACGAGATGTAAAGGTGTATCTAAATTCTACATACTTTCCGTACGAAAGTCTTGACATTAGTTTTGTAGGAGACAGAATTGCATTATTATATGAACAGTATGCGAGATTTCAGCAGTCGTACTACGGTCGTGAAAGAGTAGAACCGCTTCTAACGGTACAACAATTTAAAGATATAGCACCTCTATTTGTAATTGACTGCTCCAGGCAAAACGATAACATAAAAACAGGACCTGTTGTCAACGTGCGCATTGAAATAGAGTGTGATACTGAAATTCCTGATCAAACTTCTGCATATTGTCTTATTTTTAACGATTGCTTGATAGAATACAAACCTTTGAGCAGTATAGTTAAAAAGATATCATGAATGCAATAATTGTGGATGTACAAGGTTTTAAAAACTTAAAAAATGAATTCATTATTAAAGAATGTGCTATTGCCACTGAAGAACACACTCAAGTATTTTTAATAAAACCTCCATATCCATATGTCAAATTAACAAAAGAAGAAAAGAAACGTGTGTTGTGGTTAGAAAAGAACCGTGGTATTTATTGGAGTGAAGGATACATCGACTTTAGGGAATTTGAAAGAGTGATAAAACCTCATTTACAAAACAAAAATATTATTGTTAAAGGAGAAGAAAAAATAAAATGGATAAAATGTATATGCGAAAATTGTAACATAATCGATATAGGTAGTAAAGGCTGTCCTAATATTGCAAGTCTTCATAATAAGTACTGCAAAGATATTACAAAATTTAATTGTATAATTCATTTAAAAGAATGTTCTTTAAAAAATGTATTATGTATTAAAAAGTGGTATGAAGATAATAATATAGATCAATTTAATTTTTTTAACTAGTTTTTATTTTTAAGTTTAATAAATTACGTACTTATAAAACAATAGCCTTTTATTTATTTTAACTCATCTTAACAAAACTACTCTTAATAGTTACATAACGTCAAAATGCATATTTTATTGTATTTACTATCATTTGATACGATGAAACAATAAAAAAGTATAATTATTCCTAAGTAGATACTATTTATTTACAATCTAAACAATTTTAATAACTTAAGAAATTACAAATAGTAGAACTAACTTAATACTATAGAGGCTGCAACAGAGGTTGTTTCCTGTAGCACTGCAGTTTCTGGAAAAGAGAAAATAAGATTTTAATTAACTTGTACTATGAGGTTCGAAACGGACAACACAAAATCAAAATATATTTATATACTTACCAGCTTATAGTCCAAACTCCGATCGCTCTCCCAACTCCTTGCACACGTGATAAAGCAGCTGCACCAACTGTCTGAGCACCGGATCGTCTTCATCGTGCACGATGTAATTGCTCTTCAAAATTGTACGGCAAATTTTCTCATCGTCTTCAAATTGAGATAACTCCACCTTAACTCCAAAACGTGGAGTCTTATCGTCTCGATACACGCACAAGAAGGATGTGAGATCGACTTTTTCACTCATGTTTAAAGCTATGCACTGCTTTGCTTGAAGAACTAAACGTAAATGAACAACACAATAGATAAAACGGAGTCATGTAATATAACACCTCCTTTGTTCCTGATATTTATTTGAACATGTTGAAACTTGTTCAATTTTTCATCTCACGTTTCGATTCGTTTTTGCTGTGCTAGTATTACTTACCAGTAATTTAAAACTAGAGAACATAACACCTCATTGTTATTGTTAGTAGATGTCAGAATTTGTTAGAACATGTTCAAACACGTTCATGTTAAATTACTAGTATGCAGGTACATTATTTTGTATTTCTAGTCAAATAATGGTAGGTAATTGTATTTAAATAAAATAAATAAAACATTTAGTTTAGCTACATTTATTGATATAAAAATAAAATCAATACATTAAACTTAGTACCTAAAACTAATACTTATTTCTTAACTTACTATCTAACATACTTAGTTGTTACAAAATCCTTATAAAATATGCACTGGCTGTAGCTACAATTTCTAGCTCGATTAAGGAAAGGGGGTTGGCGAAACAAATTAAATAATTATTTATATTTTGAAAAGCTGACAAACAGTTAAAATCCAAATTGCTTTCTACCTTTTTAACAAAATTAATTGCTTCAACATATTCGTTTTCAAGTTGGAATACTCTCAATTTAATACAGTCAATAAAATGATAAATCGCTTCGCTTACGAGATGACCAAATTGTAAAGAACAACGTTTATCACTATATATTAACACGGTTAAAGTTTGTAACGCTGCCTTTTTATCTGTAAATTTCACCGTGCCAAAAGAATAACCATTATTTAACATCTCACACACTAGATTCCACTCATTAATAGAGAAAAATAGACTTTCTTCCTCGTTGAAAATATGAAGTTGAGGCATGAAATCATTTAAAACCCAAAGTCCAGATTTTATATTAATACCGTTGTCGTGTGTATACACTCGCATTGAAATGACACAATCAGTCAGGTAGCTCTCGGCCATGGTGAATTATAAAGTTTCGTTACAGTTGTCATTTTTAGGATAAAGTATCACAGTGTCCCCAAGAAACAGTTGAAATGCGGTCTTTCAAAATAATGCGCTTGTCGTCGTTTGCTGACAATGCAATCTTATTCTGTTCTTGTGTAAATATTTTATGTTTAAGTGATTTGAAAATTATATTTTTCTTACGAATCAGCTTATTCTCCATTAAAACTTTGCTATAATCTGAAAAATGAACATGTTTTATAACGTTCTTTTGTACACCTTTTGCTTTTTTTAATTCGTCTTGTTGTGTTTTAATGCAATAGAGCTTTGACCTTAACCCCACAAACTCCGAAATAACGGTCCCACCCAATTCGTCTTTAAAGAGACCTGGTACCTTTTTATTCAATAAAGGTATATTGTAACAATTGTTTATATCATAATTACTAGTATCGAAATATTGTAAAAAATGACTTTTCAAATCTTTATAAAAATCTTCCGTATCTATAGTATAAAGAAAACTGTCTGTGTCTGTATAACACAATCTCAGTCTTTCGCCATAAAAAGGTTTCATGACAGAGTAATGGAAATCGAACATGTGACTTTTAGAAATTTCGAGAACCGCAAAACCTATATAGATAGGTTTATTTAAGGTAACAGTTTCAGGTTTCATTTGAATAGCTACAAAATTCTCTGTAAAAATTGAAACACTATGGAAATTAGGACGTGCGATTAGTTGCTCTGCAGTAATATTTTTTTTTGTTTTGTTCCTAGTATCAGTCCACTGATTAACTAATTTTATATCAACTCGTTTTTCTGTGTCCTCTAAAGTTTTACCAAAAATGCTATTATTTAATAATTTGAAAAAGTCCTGCTCAAACGTAGATTTAGCTTTTTTACGCAATTCTGTATTCATGTCTATATATTCTTTTAGATATGGTCCTTGTTTGAATTCAATCACCTTATGCACTTTCACTAATTTCAACCCGTGTTTCAAACAAGTCTGCAAATGAACGAAATGAATTACGTAGTGGAACTTGTCGTACAAATTTGGTATTAATTTTTGAGTTTTGGAACCTGGTGGTGCAAACTTTTGTGCGCAAAATGGTATATCGTTATGAAGGTCATGTAAATGTTCTGGGTATTCTATGTCAACCTCCAATATGTAACCATAGTCACCATCTAAAGAAATATTGCAAAAATTTATACGATTAATTTCTTCTTCGTTGAGCAATTTGAAATCGGAATATGGTAGATAAGCACACATAGCGTACCCGTATAGATTGTTGCAATCGATGTAAATCAGATAATTGTTTTTTTGTGAGCTATTGTACTCAGGCAAATATTTATTATTTGCTTTTGAATGCCTAGTGGAACATAAACAAATCCCACCACGAATACCTTTTTGAATTAATCTTATAATTTCCAAATCATTAATAAGCTCTAATTGCACTCCGGTTTTTAAAAGCATAGCATCGAAACTCAAACTAGGAGCTGTTAAGTAAAAAGCGGGATCTAGCTTGTAATTAACTTTACACGTTTTGCGAAAGTTTTCAAATACGTCCGCAAGTAATAATACATCTGACTTGAGGTATAGATCGGTGTATTCTCCGAGATTCCTTATTTTAAACTGATTCCAAACATTTCGTGCGTGTTCATGGTCCGATTCAGAAATAATGTCATTAGTTAATGTACTGTAAAAGCAATGACGTGGTGGTAGGTTAACTTCCTCAAAGAGTTCCCAGCTAGTCATATACTCATAAGGATACACCCCTTTGCGTTTCACCAAATTAAATTGTACATTTGAGGGAAAAAAGCGTTTTAAATGAATAAAATCATTTGAATTCAAATTAGACACAAGTTTTTCTAAACTAGTACCTAAAAACTTAAACGAATCTACGAAGCGAACAGGTATTCTATCCTCATAGACTTGAAAAAATTTTGTAAATGAAATGTAATTTTCTTTGTTTTTCGCGATTACCTTTAATTTACCGTCTAACTCACCTAATTCCCTTATAAATAAGTGACAGTCGTATCCTGACAAGTTGTGGAAAAATACTGGGATCAGTTTAGGCAAGCGAAATCGGATATTACAATACGAATGAGCAGCTCCGCGATAACGTCCCGTAAGATGGCAATGGTCTCGAACCTTATCGTCAAATAGTATTTTATCGCAAAGGAAACATAAGTCAGCGTTAGTATGATTAATCAAATCCTCTTCCGTGAATGTCATTGGCACAGGGGTTTGTAATATTTCATAGATTTTCGTAACATCGGATTGAAGTGAATGTAAAAACTTTGCAACACAATCTGGTCCTCGATAAGTAACATACCTGTTAAGTGAACTATCATATGAACAAACTATATAATAAGCAAAAGCAGCTGGCACGTGTTGCTGTAAAGATGTTGTACAACTAGATGTGTTATCAGCATTGTTTTCAACGGGCTTCAGCAGAGATTCGAAGTCAGCATAGATAACGAAGGGCATATCCTGCATTCGTTCATAGTTTTTGAATTGAATAAAACTTCCTGCCTCAGGCAGAATTGTTTTCACTTGCCCACAAGTATGAGATTTAAATTTTTTTAAAGTATCAAAAAATAAAATGCAATCATCACAAAAATATAACTTTGCATGGTGATTTGTTACTTGTTGACGAAGCAATTTAGGCAAATCTTTAATAAGACAGTAATGAGAACGATTATTGTCTTCTAAAAACAGAAGATTAATGTGATGTTTTTTTCGAGATTCACTTCTGTACAAGGGACCTACTATATTTTTATTATTTTTGAGACCGTAAACATTCACACTTATCTTTGGATTATTTTTTTCAAATACTTTTATATCTGAGAATCCTACAGGGAAAGACATGTTTCTCGTATTAAGAACGGTTTCAAAGTGTGGATACGAAGACGTACGGTGACCGTTGTTCTTAACTGGAAATAACGCAGCCATTATCGACCATAGGAAACAAAAGTTGTCAGCGTTTCTAATATTAATGCAAGCACGTTTGTTCTTTATATTTTTAGGCAAATCGATAAAGCTGGAAGCTCTCATCGGATTGTATTTGTTCATATTCACTTCAAGGTAAAGGTTTCGAATAAAGGCCCAGCCACTATCTTTTTCTTCAAACTCTTCCACTTTTCTACTAATGTTTTCAATAACTTTATAATATAAGGTTTTAAAGTCGAAATTTCGATGCAAAATTATATTTTCTGTGGCAAAAGATTTAATCGAAACCTTGTCTTGAATTTTGGGTAAAGAAAATTCAGCGAACAATTCAAAATTGACTTTCAAGTTTGTATGAGTTTGTACGCGAGTAGTAAGGAGTTTGCGTACATGTCTACGAATATTAAACAAAAATTCATTTGGTGGTAGCGGTTGGTTCGCTTCGTCACCTCGTACACGATATGATGCAATACGTGCACGGAAAGCGCTACTAATTTTGTCAATGCCATCACTTTCATTGATTGAACTATTATCTTTATGCAAAATACTTTTAAGGTGAGCAGAGAACACTTTACTTTTAATCGAAATATCGCAAACTGAACAAAATATTGAATGTGTCATTATAAGAATTGTCTGAACAAGCGGGTGAAGATTGTTTTAGTTACCTATCTAACAGAATTAGACTGTAAATTATAAACTTAAAACGATTAAAATATTGATTTATTGACCAAAACCTTAAGACTATTATAAGCAACGCACAAGTAATATATCCTAATCCTAACACAAAATACCTACACTACTAAATAAAATGTACTAAAATAAGAATATACCCGCATACGTAATAATATTTAACCATAAAATTAAAATAAAGAAAAGAACGCTTTACCACGCAAATCTTAAATCCAGAAAATAAAAAATTAAATCTAGTAAGAAAGTATTTTCGAATCGAACAAGGTGTAACTTTTACCTACTTTTTCTTTTTTGCTTGGTAAAACGTTCCTTCTTCAGTAAACTTTTCTTTAGCCCCCTTAATAAACTTTTTCAATAATAAAAACTCGGGATCTTGTTGATCGCCCTGATAGCGGAGCCATACGAACGCTTTCTCGCACCTATCCAATCCCTCGAGATCTTTTATTTCTGCGCAGTTGTAGAGTCGTAACTCCGCAATTAAACTACCACTAAGGAACGCTTTTCTCCGTATCGTACCATCAGCCACGCGCTTTGAGTAAATGGACGGCGTCTGCTGCGCCTTCTGTCGTGCTTGTGTCTCGTCCTCGCTGTCCGACAGCCAGCTAGCCGGATCTTCTGACTGCGACTTGGACGGTGCGCGTGACGGGGTAGCTGCTTTGGAAGCACGGGGCTTCGGGCCTGGCTTGTTTTTCTTCTTAGCACTGAGAAAAAAAAAATATATATATTAGTCTTTAAACTTAGAAAAGTCGATTTATAATTTAAAAAATTTCAACATAAGTAATTTGTGATCACGGTTTATGAAGGTGTTTAGAAAATAAGAGAGACAACTAAAAAAACATTAAGGTAAAGGGAAATATCGTATAAACTAAAACATTAATTTGCTTTAAGTAGAGTAAAATATTTACCTTGCACCCTCGTCTTCTGAATCGAAGAAGTCGGTCTCAGCCTTCTCGTGTTTGGTACGTTTGTAGTTTGATTCAGACCTGTAATAGAAAAAAACAAATTGAAAATATCGGTTATGACAGGGTTAAAAAAAGAAAATCAAACTAAATCACTTTACTCAACATTTAAATAAAATTAGGAAGGTATTTTGAAAATTAAGTTAATTCGAACTTACATACATTATTCTGATGCACGGGATCCGCATAAAATGAAGTTTTGTTGAAATTAGCGCACAGCACCACAGCACAGTATTCTTGAAATTAAACGACACTTGATAAGCACGAGCGAAAGGTTCGGAAGCACGAACAGCTTTACACAAAGTGAATGAATTTAAGAAATTAATTTGTGGTATTTATCCTGTAATTTCTCCGTAGTAAGCAAAATTTGTCAGGGATCGCAAACTCATGGAAAAAAATAATAATATTGCTACATTTTATTGGTTGTACAGGTACCAAACTTAATAGTATGTATTTACTAGTAAGTATTTACGGGAAACCTAAAAATTAAAAAGTTACATGTTTTGCAGTGAAAAAATAAAACAATTTTTTTTTATAAATTTCTTGTATTATATAGATAGATAGATATTAGTAAATTTTGGTATCTTACGTATTTAAAAATGTCTTTAATAAATAATTAATATGCAAACATTATGTTAGAACAAAATGTTAGGTTTTTAAAATTTATAAAACCATGTAATGTTTACTATCCCTGAAAATTAATAAAGTCAGCAAAAGTAACTTCTGCTGTTAGAAATAGTTTGCGACAGCAAATCACTACTTTCCCATGAACCGTGGAAAAGAATCTGATACTTAGTTCTCATTCGACTAATACGACTTAGGGCACGTTCATCCTATAATGACAATTATGAAACTTACAAAAAACGTTCTGCATTACATTTAACCTTTACGTATACATAACTTTATATACCTATTTCAAAAAGATATTTCCATGAGTTTGATTCAGAGAATTATTTTGACATCATGCATTTCGGAGAAAACAAGACAATACTTGACAATAGTGGACATTAGATGACAACAGTAAACAGTAGCTGACAGTAGGATACAATATACATTATAATAAGTTCGTAAGAAAAAAAATATTTTCGATTTGTGAAAAGTAAATTCGACTTTTATTAGTTTAATAAAACTATTAAAATAAAATTAAAAATAAAATGTATTCTTGTCTTAAATTTCTCTACCTACCCTTTTCAAAATATCTGTATGCGTGGTTGTTTTACTAATTTCATTATCTTCAAACGTGTAAATTCCATTAACATACCCTTTTACTAGTTGAATAAAACTACATACAAAAATAAAATGTTCTCTTGTCTTAAATTTCCCTGCCTACCCTCTTTGAAATATCTGTATTCACTACTTATGTGAACTGAGTCTTATTATTTATTTGTCCACCTGCGGGTTTGTAGACTAACTGCAACGTCTTAGTAATTTAATCTACAGGTAAAGCTATAATACTTACGAGTATGTGGAACTCTCGGTGACTCTTGGGAACTAAATTGTGAGATAAAGCTGGGATACACTAAGATAAAGCTATTTTTTAATATATTTTTTATATTCATCATGATTAGGAAAAAAATAATTATTTTATTAGTATATATTTAAAAAAGGTTTAGTGGGGGTTTGATTGAAAATGTTTAAAATACTAGTGACATTTATTTTTTATACAATTATCATAAATAGGTAGTTAAACATCTAGAGATTATTTTGTTGATATTACGTAAGACAATAAATGGTATTATTTGATTAAGAGATTTTAAATAATGTTTGTTATCTAATGATAATCCACTGAATTGTTAAAAATAACTATTATTGAAAATGTTAATATACGATTATAGTGTTTACACAAATTCAATTTTAGTAGAAAATAAACAGAAATAATGAAAATCTGTGAAACAAAAGCGTGAAGAAGATAAATTATCGCTCGCATGTGGTGTGTGACAACCTTTATTGTAAATAGTAACTCAAATGCTTACTAATCAGATTCGGGAAGCATAGCTGCAAAGCGTTAGTGTATTCGTAACTCCAACCGCGTCGGTTTCTACATTTCGTTTTCGTTTGAAAACACAGTCAAAAGCGTGGGAAAAGCACCAGTTTTAGATTTGAGAGGAACCAGTTCTGGTCGGTTGAAAAGCCTCAACAATTGATGTTAGGATCCAGTTTTGATTGACCGGAAACCCTCATTCAATATTAAAAATCTTTGTAATGTGTGCCGATATCGTTTTTGATTTGCATTTTCAAGAAAATCATGATTGTGGAGTTACGTGAAATCTCGCGAAATTTGTGATTGTGTAATTTAATATTTACGCGTAAGTACTTGTCTAGGGTGGGAAAAGCACAAGGTTTTTATTGAGAGGAAACAGCTCTAGTCAGTTGAAAAGCCTAAACATGTAAAGTTGGGATCCAGTTTCAACTGGTGGGAGACCCTCATTCAATTATGTAAACCTTGAAAATGTGCTTAGTACCTGACATAGAAGGTATTTACGTAATTCAGTTTTCCTTAGAAAAACCAACTAAAATTGAGAGGAAAGCATGGGGTTTTGATTTGAGAGGAACCAGTTCTGGTCAGTTGAAAACCCTCAACAATTAACGTTAGGATCCAGTTTAGATTGATCAGAAACCCTCATTCAAGTATGAAAATCTCGTAAATGTGTAATACGATTTAGTTGGTATTTCTAATGAAAGTTATGATTTTAAATTTTATGGTCATACATCTCGCGAAATTTGTGACTAAAACCTAATATTTACGCGTAAGTACTTGTCTAGGGTGGGAAAAGCACAAGGTTTTTATTGAGAGGAAACAGCTCTAGTCAGTTGAAAAGCCTAAACATGTAAAGTTGGGATCCAGTTTCAACTGGTGGGAGACCCTCATTCAATTATGTAAACCTTGAAAATGTGCTTAGTACCTGACATAGAAGGTATTTACGTAATTCAGTTTTCCTTAGAAAAACCAACTAAAATTGAGAGGAAAGCATGGGGTTTTGATTTGAGAGGAACCAGTTCTGGTCAGTTGAAAAGCCTCAACAATTAACGTTAGGATCCAGTTTTGATTGATCAGAAACCCTCATTCAAGTATGAAAATCTCGTAAATGTGTAATACGATTTAGTTGGTTTCTCTAATGAAAATTATCATTTTAAATTTTATAGTCATACATCTCGCGAAATTTGTGACTAAAACCTAATATTTCCAGTTTTTATGAAAATAACGATTCCGCAAAAAGTGTTCTCGCAAAATTAGTGATAAGACATAGAAATAGACAATTATTGTTGTTGCTGCTGTATGGGAAATGGGAACGGGCCGCCGGGAGGAAACGCATTCGCTGCCGTTTGATGTGGTAAGTGTTAGCATAGGTTCATTTCATAATTGTATTATTGGGCTTTCTAATTCACTTTTTTTAAAACACCAGTTCACGAAACGGAGTGCGGAACGAAGTGGAGCAAACGGAGTGAAGTGAACTGGTTTTTGAAAAAAGTGAATTAGAATGCCCAATAATACCCTACTAAAAACACTAG
>CATLJT010000277.1:0-25359 GCA_949987775.1 Aproaerema taeniolella
AACCAGAAAGTAATCAAATCGAATGAGGTCAGTGACATTAAAATACTTAGTTCAAGTATTTATGTGTCAGGCCGCGAAGATTTCGATGTACCCTCGTACATTTGTACGGTCAAATAAAGGCTTCTTTTCCACTGAATTAATAATTTGATGTATCATTTAACACTAATAAAATTTTGTACCGAAGCAACGTGCGAGGAATTCGTTACGTATAAGAGCGGTCATGTCACGGTGGTGTCGTGTGGCGTGTGGTTGCAGTGGCGCGTGGAGGTGGAGCGCTCGTTCGGCTGGTGGGAGGCGGACGCGGCGCTGGCGCGGGCCGCGCGGCCGCACGCCAGGGGCAAGCTGCTGCTGCAGTTCAACGTGCCGCGCCCGGCCGGCGGCGGCTGACGGCTGACGGCTGCAGCGAGCCTCTTACTGTACCATACGCATACGAATACCTCATTACACTAGTGTTATAACTGTTCATGTTACTTTCATTTTTTATACAGGGTGGTCCGAAAGGTGACGTCGAGAATTTTTTTTTAGATTCGTCACCCCTGGGTGAATCCGAAAATACCCCATGTATGTTCCGCGATTTTTTGTCGTTTAGAAGCTATGATTTTTTGAAAGCTTTATTCGAATTTTCTGCCGGCGCTACTTTTAAAAATCACAACTTGTTTAATTATAAAAAAAAAACAATTTTTTTTTGTGCAGCATTATCGACTTGAATCACCCTTTCATGTAATAAATCAATTATGCCACAGTCTTCATAAGTTATCAAAAAAACGGTCGAAAGTGGAAATTTTTGGTTTGCGATAAACAGAGGATAGTTTTCAAAAATCTCTAAAAATACCAAATGGCTGTTTCATAGGTTCAAACTCATATTAAAAACTTAAGTAATATCAAATTGAACGATCAGTGACACATTTGGCATAGGTACGTTTGAATCTATTACTTACTTTTTTTGATACATAAAATTATTATAAAATACGCGTTAGAATAAATAGTTTAACCTTGAATAATAGCTCGGAGACTTGATTTAGAACTTTGGTGTAATACTAAAAAATGCATGCATTTATTTGTGTTAACCGGCACTTTTAAAAATATCCCAAATTGTATGGACGATGGGTGATCTCCTTTGTCAAATTCAACGATCACAGTTTGCCAAAATGTGTCATTAATGTTTTTGAATATGCCTCACTAATGCCGGTTATTAAGATGAAAAAACAAGCAATTTTTTCGATCACAAAATTTTCTAAGCTTATTTTCACCTAAGTTTAAACGCCGATTTCATCGAAAAATTTTTTTTAAATAATTCTGTAAGCTGAAAAATCACTGAAGTTTTTAAAATGAGTTTGAACCTATGAAACAGCCATTTATTATTTTTAAGAGATTTTTGAAAATTATCCTCCGATCATCGGAAACCAAAAATTTTCACTTTCGACCTTTTTTTTGATTACTTATAATGAAGACAGTGGCATAGTTGATTTATCACATGAAAGGGTAATTCAAGGTGCTGCACAATTTAAAAAAAAAATTCTTAAAATTAAACAAGTTCTAATCATTTGTTCGTCATTGGTCAACTTATCAATAAGTCCACTAAAATATGATCTGTCAACTTCGCGATCGGTCATCTTCTTGATCGGTCACTTTCGCGGTCGGTTCACGTAGCAAATGGTCAACTTAGCAATCGGACAATATACAAATTGGTCTTGTGGTTTATGGAAACCAGAGCCACCAAAGCCAACATTGTTTTAGTTTATTCAAATGGTGATGAAGGAAGCAAAATATCAATGCAGAAAATTGATTTAAAAAAAATATTAACAAAATATTGAGAAGAAGAAGGAAGCAAGATATAAATTTTGATAAATTACAAAAATAAAGAAAAATTAAATGTTAGTGTAATTTCTATAAGGCTAGAGACAGCTCTTTTAGCTTTAAGTTTGAGTTTAAGTTTAATACGAATAAATAAATAAAAATGACAATTATTGTTCATAATAACCTTTAACGTATCAATTAATATTTAGAACTTTACGTCTGGTAATTAAAGTTTCTCTACCTAGACTATACTAATTATTTATTACTAGCGGCCCCCTTCGCTTCGGTTATTAAAGCCTATAATAAGCCTGGATAATTGGGCTCTCGTATGCAATCCCATTGGTAGTTTCTGAGATTAAGTCGTTCGAAACCTTTTATTCGTCTTTGCTTTTCTTTTGATTGTGAAGTTGACAGTTTGCGATGTGGACCGTATGCTAAGTTGACCATTTAAGAAGTAGACCGTTTAAGAAGTAGACCATTTCAGAAGTGGACCGTTTGCTAAGTGGACCATTTACAAAGGACTGTATGCGAGGAGTACTGATATTTTTTTTTTGACTTTTTGCTAAGTTGACTAATGACGAACAAATGAAAATTGCGGAACATACATGGAGTATTTTCGGATTCACCCAGGGGTGAGGAATCTAAAAAAAATCCTTGGCGTCACCTTTTGGACCACCCTGTATACTCGTATCAATACTCGGTTTGGCAAGAGAAAATCTACGTCCTGTGAGAAGTTAAAAGCAAACAGACTTAAAAAATCGACCCGCATACTGTATAGTAAGGTACTCAGACAAAATAATGATGAAGTAATTAGTTTCAGTTACAACTAAAAAATAAAAATAAAAGTGAGGAAAGAAAAAGTAATTGAAAAGCCTACTTAGAAAACTGTCATTTATTTATTTAGTTAACATAAAGGGAGAAATAGCCCAGCGGAATTTAAAATTATAATCGCACAGCTGGATATAGTTCTGGTTTTTTAGTATGTTTTGTCAACTTACACATTGAATATGTAGATGATGTTTTGATTTGTGGTTA
Source organism: Aproaerema taeniolella (assembly GCA_949987775.1). Taxonomy (NCBI): domain Eukaryota; kingdom Metazoa; phylum Arthropoda; class Insecta; order Lepidoptera; family Gelechiidae; genus Aproaerema; species Aproaerema taeniolella. The sequence goes on from CATLJT010000277.1 coordinate 2,833, forward strand.
TCGAAGTTAAATAACTTTATTTCATAGAACATTCAGGTATTTCAGGATGTTACGCACACAGGATTTAAATACATACATACATTATTCGTTCTACTGATTATTCGCAAAGGTGCGGGCTTCTATCTGCTGATGGCTGGGCATTATTGGGATAGAATTCGATTGATATACGTTTTTAACGCAGATAATCAAAGTGCAGATTTCCACTGGCATAAAATAAAAGTTAAATATGACTTTGAAAAAAAAAAAGTAAAACATGTAAACTAATTTCTGAAGATTACTAATTCGCTGCCTCAACGACCCAAAGTGGATCTTGGCCTCCGACATTAAAGTGCGCCATGTCCGTTTTTGAAGACGGTTTTTTTTTAAATTCCTTTTTTATTAAATGTGTCACAAAGTCAAAAATAGCTTTATTTCATAGAATATTCAGGGTGTAATTTTTTTTTGTTTTATTATAAGATGGGTTAACTCTTGATCTCAATCTTGACCAAGATCATATATGAGGTCGACGATGGAGCGAGTTAACCTAGGAAATGCCTATGAGGCACTGGTACTCCTACGCACCGACGGAACACAACAAGCTGTTTTTCGTCGGACTTCAGTAGGAGGGTAGTCGAACCAGATGGCCCCTTCACAGAGCCTACCATACCGCATGAGACCATAGGACGACACCTCAGATTCAGAATAAATTGAGGTGTTGTAGCCTAGGGTGGATTAATAGGAGGCAGGTCTCATTTTATGCTTCCTTAGTCGCCTCTTACGACACCCAGGGAAAGAAATGGGGTGGTGTTATTAAAATAAGTCAAAGTATAAATAACATTTTTTTTACTTAGAATTCTGCTTTTTGAACGTAAGGGGAAGAGCTAACGTGGAGTATTATTTGTGTAAACGTGACTGATTCGTGACCGATTACTCGCAGTGCCTACATATACATATACATATTATATGGTTTTGAGATACAGCCTCGCCGCGACGAGGCCAGCCAGCGACACATTTCTCTCGCACTATCCCCTCAAAAATCTGGAACGGTGGGGTGAGTAAAATCCAGTTTGTGTGACTGGTTGTTTCTGAATCATCATGACCAACTTCGAAAATTCTACCAGGGTGGTGCGAGGGAAATGCACACCTCACCTCTCGCGGCTTCAGCGGGTATATATTAGGGTGGAGCGTAAAATTTTTTTTTCGATTTTCGTTTTTGAATAGCACTCAAACGTTGCATTTGACTTTAAAACGCACAAAAAAATATATAAGAAAAATCTTCGAACCTACTTTTAGCCCTCTACTACCGTTCGAGATTCTAAAAAATCATCATAATGAGCTGATTTACCACACGTCATAAATAATTACCTACACGGTTTTTTTTATTAAAATTATAGCTTATTATATACCAAGTAAACTACAAAGCTTACATAAAAATATACAATACCTATAATCGTTACTTAAAGTGAAAATAATATAACAAAACTCTGGGAGAAAAGACGAGACGCTTGTGTTTGAAAGGCGGAAGCAACGGTTACATAAAAAAAATCGTCACAAAAGAGCACATTTCATTGATTGCAGAACCAGGTTCACTCTATTTAAGCCATCTAACTACATCGTTGGTACAGGAAAAGCTATAGCTGATTCAATACTTTCATTTTTTAATGGTAACGAACTGGATTTGAACAAATTGTTAGCTATTGGGTGCGATGGAACTGCTACAAACACTGGCTGGAAAAGTGGAGTAAATCGTTTTCTAAAATTGAAATTAGGTAGATCACTGCAATGGTTTATAATGTCTCCTGCACGCTAACTAATTGCCACTACGTCATTTGTTTACAAAATTAAATGGAGCAACAAGCGGACCTCAAATTTATTCTGGACCAATAGGAACAGCGTTAGAACATTGCATTGATCTTCCTGTCGTTGAGTTTTGTGCCATCCCGTCAAATGTATCTAATCTATTAAAAGAGACAGAGATAGTCTCAGTACAGATAAGAAAAATTTATACCAAATCTGTCAAGCAGTAAGTAGTGGATCATGTTCTCAAGATTTGTCTAACAGAAATCCAGGAAAAATGGCTCATTCTAGATGGCTAACAACGGCCAACCGAATTTTGAGATTGCATGTAGCCACACCAAACCCTTCAACTGAGTTGATGAAACTAACTGAATATATTGTAAAAGTTTATGGCCCTGTGTGGTTTTATATCCAGAAATATAGTTCATTTAAACAAGGTCCAGCCCATGTGTTCAAGCTGGTTGAGTTCTCTCGATGTTTGAGCAGTGAAATCAAAATGATTATTGATTATTTTGAACATCCTGAAAACCTATAATTAGCAATGCTATATAATAACCGGCCACACATAAAAGTGTTGGGACTAAGACGAATCATCGCAGCTAGAAAAAAATCAAAAACCTGGCGTAAGAATATTCAAAGTTCCAAAGTTAAACTTTGAGGCCAATTATTACACTGACATGATTATATGGAGTGAGTCACAAGTCACTCTCCTCTTTTGTTAAAGAACATCAGTGACAAAGAATTAGAAGATCTGATTTGATCAATCCCACCCGATATGATGGAGTTTTCGGATTATCCTTGTCACACACAAGCAGTAGAGAGATGTGTGAAGATGGTCACTAAAGCATCAAGTATAGTAGCTGGTGAAAAAGCTAGAGATGGACGTATTCGCTCTAAAATTAAATCACGTCGAATAATGCCGTATTTCGAAACGAAAAAAAAGTTTAACGTTATGAAAAATACTTATTAGATCTTACGTTTTTTTTGTATTTTGTCACTTTTACGAACATAAATTTGTAACAAACTTCATTTATCATTTCTGATTAAAACTTTTAACATAAAAAACACGTGTTTTATTGTTACATTAATACCAAGAATACAATAAGGGTTTTGATTTTGCAGCATCCTGCACTTAAATGAAAATATACTCTAATTAATCAAATTATTGAAACTTTGAGCTGAGGTAGAGGGCTGAAACATATATCAAAAAAATAAATTAAAAATATATTCAGTAACACCATACCAAAATGCAACATAATGCAGGTATTCAGACCTGATTTTATGTTTTCTATTTTTCTCCATACATTGACGCTCCACCCTAGTATATATACGCCCTCACCAAGTGGCATGGGCCCCCCTTCGAAATAGGAAGGGTATTTAGGCTATATGAGTCCACTACGATGGCCCTATGCGCGTTGGTGGACCAAGCGCCTTTCTAAAACGGAATTTTCTTAGACGGAAAACCACGATGTTTTCCGTCTGTATAGTTTACTAATACCTATGTTAATTATTAGAATAACCCCATTTAACGATCCTCTCCTGTGTAGTAGGGGTGTTTTACTAGCAGCCTTAGTATGGGAGGTTTGTAACACTGGTAATAAAAGCTGAGACTAGCTATACTTTGTTATTAGGTGTCCTAGGCCCGTATTACAGAAGGAAACTCAAGTCTTGATCTATACTTAAGTATTGACTGTCTCTCACTATCAAAATGAAAAAGATGACTACTACTCAAGTATGGATCAGAGTCTAAGTCGCGTTTTGTAAACGGACCCTAGAGTGGATTTCCATCGGGAACCACAAAGGACCGTCCCTCTGGGGGCGTGGAGGGGGGGGGGTTAAGTCTGCCTCCTCCGAACCTTTTATCTGCTTGACTTTCTTTTTTTAAGGAGGCGGCATTTGTAAACGGACGATTTGTAATTTTTTTTCTGTACATTAACTACTACCTACATACTTACCTACGTGTTAATCACAACCATTTTAACTTTGTATTTATCGTCTACGTAAGTATACAGACAGCAGTACTTGAGGTTACCCATTAGCACTACGACATCGACAGCGGGTGTTAGGTATTTCGATCGAGATAAGGTGGATGCGACTTAAAGATCACATAATGTGCTGCCGTGTATAGGTACCTACTGTAGGAACATGACGGGCATCGCAGCGTGCGGAAAGCTCGTGGCATGAAGAGAGTTCGAAAGGTCGCGGTCGAGTCGGACGCGGGACGGGACAGCCGGCAGTGGCGGGCGGGAGTGTGGAGTGCGTGCGGCGAGCGTGCGGCGCGGCGCAGCGGCGCGCGGGCGGGGCGCGGGGCGGCGCACACCATTGGCCGCGTGCACGTGGCCTGATCTCGCACCATGGCAACGCACCCCGCGCCGCGGCCGCCGCGCCACGAGCCGTGCCGCAGTCGCGCCGAGACAACCCGCGTGTCGTGACATTGCATGTGCTGCGGTCGCTGCCGGTCGATATAATAGAGTCGCGAGTGCGATCCCGTCAAGTTGCGACTGCCGGCGCACCCCGTACGGTGGTTACTCTTCATTAACTCGCAATCGCGATATTAAAATTTTACTTAACTATATTAAAACTTCAAGGATACTTAGGCTTGTCAGAAACCGGTGATAATATACTTACCTATATACTGCGACGAACGAGGGATTTCCTGGAGTTTCCCGACGGACCAAGTTTGCCTACTAAAATTGGCAACGTTTTGTTTTGGCGTTTCGGTAAGTTTATAAAATACTGAGTAACTGGGTTAGTAAGTACCTACCTCTTTACAAGAATACTTAGTAGCTTACCTATTTAATTAATTTGTCTTGGTGGAAAAATTTTCCACCCCGACGTCCACCGCCAAATAACTACTACGACGTAGTTAGAAGCCCACACGGTCACCGTGTCGCAAAAAATTTATACCTACGATTTTTAGGGTTGCGCCCTCTAGTTCCGCTATATCCATTTATCCGCGGTTTTTCTCAGCAACCCATAGTTCTACAAAGTTGAAAGGCATGTTCATGGACGGCGGCGTGTCGCAAAAGGGGCAGCCCAACCCCCGACAAAAAAGAGGGGTGTTATATGTTTGACGTCCTGTATCTGTGTCTGTCTGTGGCATCATAGCTCCCAAACGAATGGACCGATTTCGAAACGCGACGTCATCGAGATGGTTCTTAGCTATATTTAATCAAAATTGTTTCAGCCGTTTAATAAGAGTTTAAGCAATAAATGTTCGGGATGATACAGTTTTTTTTTTAAGTTTGCTCAATTTTTTTTAGAATAGACAATATAAATAGGTATTTATTTATTCATGTGGTAGGTACTTAACTTACAGATGTATGTTACTGGTAATATATGAAATCGGGGATTGTATAGAATCCCTAAAAATAAAAACCATCCGTAAATGTTTGAAATGCAGATTTCCGTTGATTAAGGTTAAAAATCATCGAATACCTATACCTAATAACTACTGAAGAGGTGAGACAGTGCTACTCCCACTTATTCACCCTCTTCTCTTGGCTTACTCTCAGCCAAAAGGCCATTAGAACAACAGTCACCAGACTACTCACAGAAACTAAATAGGTAGGTAGGTACCTAAGTGGTAGTAGGTACGTATGTTTTGCATGCGCATGCAATGTATTTATGACGTTAACTGATCTGATGATGGAGCCGGAAATGGATAGAAACAGTAAATATACGCAACGCCATCAAAATCAGGCTCGTTTGATTCGTGTTGATTTATGGAATGCCAAGAGAAGACCGGTAGACCAGTACCGGATTATTAAGACTTAGTAGGTATTCGATGCCCCAAGAAATTAGCCCCCCCCCCTCACGTATCCATGTCTTCTACGACCTTAGGGTAGCTTTAGGTAGGTACATTGAAAATTATCCGGCCAAATGAACTGAATAAAAAAACTGGCCAAGTGTGAGTCTGACTCGCGCACGAAGGGTTCCGCACAATTATCTTTAATAAAAACGAGAAAACAATCACGTTTGTTGTATGGGAGCCCCCTTAAATATTTATTTTATTCTGTTTTTTCGTATTTGTTGTTATAGCGGCTGCATAAATACCTAGGTACCTACATCATCTGTAAAAAATTTCAACTGTCTAACCTCAGATTAATGAAATCCATTGAATGGATTTCATTAATCTGAGTGTCTAACTATCACGGTTTATGAGATACACCTCGGACAGACTTATCTACATGGCTGTAGAAGATGGTGTTTGCAGTGTTTTTCTAAAGGAGTACCATATGCAAAAGTGAACCATTTCAGAAATATTTGAGATTCAGTTCTTAAAAAAAAAACTATTCAGCACTATGTTGCAAAACGTTTGAAAATTCACAAAAAATTTCGATTTTTTTTTTCATAATTGTTCATTATGCCAAGGGCATACAGATTCTCTGTATGCCCTTGGCATAATGAACTATTCCCCAATCGGTGGATTGGCAGAGGCGGTCTAATTCCTTGGCCAGCGCGCAGCTCTGACTTGACACCCTTGGATTTTTATGTTTGGGGTCATATGAAGACTTAATTCTACCACTAGTGTATTTAGGTAATTTGTTTTATTTATTTTTTCTTTTCGACTTGCTTCTATTGTATTGGTCATACATATTTTTGGTTTTCCTGTGACGATTTAGGATTTTTATGCCTCATTCGAAAGCTAATGAAATGTAGATGTTTTTATGCTTGTATGTGTTATGGACCAAGTGATTAATGCGGGCATTATTAATAATGCCCGGGCATTATTAATAATGCCTGGCTTCAGCGGGCAAAGTGATTAATTACTTTTTAAACTTCATTATTTATCATATTGCCCGGTCATTATTATATTGCTTCGTGACAATTGGGCAATTTGATAATAAAGCTAAGTTTGACGCGGTGCGGGGAGGGAAGCGGTGTGGGAAGGGAAATGCCCTCGTTGCAATTTAGAAAAGTTTTCATTTTTTTTTTCACGGCCGCCAAAATGGATGTCAATTTTGGAATAAGAACCCCCGAAAACCTATTAAAATGACATCCATGACAGATTTTTACAAATAATGCATGTCCGCCATCTTGGATTTCAAAATGGATGTCGTATTCGGAATCAGCACCCCCGAAAACCTATTAAACTACACCCATGACAGTTTTTTCAAAAATGTAAACTGCCTCCATCTTGGATATCAAAATAGATGTCATTTCCGGAACCAGAACCCCGAAAACCCATTTTACGATACCCTTGTCGGCATGCCCGAAAATTTCATATCAGCTTTTTGGTGGGCTCACAACCCACAACTATAATCCAAGATGGCGGATACCTATGAAATTTTCGAACGGCAGTCGGCGGGTAAGACGCTTGGTGATGCTTCGGGCCTTCTGCCTCGCCCTATAAGCAGCTCGCCTTGGCATACGGCCTCGCTTCACCTTTATAATCTAAACTTATATGGCGGCCATCTTGAATTGAGGGGGTTGACGCTCCGTGGAGTTCGGCCTTCAGCCTCACCCTATACGCGGCTCACCTCGGCCTACGGCCTCGCCTCGCCCGTCCGGCTCGTCTGATTATTTAAATTGTTAAACATTTAGTTTACTTTAAGTTAAATTACTATATCACGATAATAATTAGAAAAAATAGTAATAAAATATGTTTGTATTACTCTGCCCAAAAGGTGATGGGCATTATGTATAATGCCCGGTCAATTTGATTATTTGAATGATTATTATCAAATTGCCCTCTCATATCGGGCATTATTCATAATGCCCGGGCATTATGAATAATGCCCAATTTATCACTTGGTCCATAACATATGCACGGCACATTGTCTAGTGAGTTTTTGTTTTAAACTTGCTTTTTTGTGTAGGTAAGTAAGTCTTTCGATTTTTTTTGTGAATTTTCAAACGTTTTGCAACATAGTGCTGAAGTTTATGTCAATCTAGTAACTTTAACGGCTTTATTAGATTTAATAAAATGTCAGTGATACAAAGGAATTATGTTAAGAATCCTGAATGAAGCGAAGGATTCAAGTCTGCCCAAGAGTTAAGACAGTTTTATCCCCGAGGAGCTTACTCTACTTTATACACCTACTGTGAGGTTAAATAGAAAAGAAATCATAAATTCATCCCATCAATAATTTGAGCCTCCGTTTCTATGTCAGAGTCGCTGGAATTACCTACATAACTGGACTTTTTTTAGATTTATTAAAAAAGCTTACTAAACAATTTAGTAATTCGCGGTGAAAATCACAGATCCAAAATCACCGACGACGTTTTCTTATAATATTTAGTTCCGTAGGCAAAGGAAAGTCAATAGCTAAGACATACAGCCAAATTTTTATAATAATTATTTTTAATAAAAGTAATATCTCTTTGATGTGTCAAATTTTATAGTTAAAATCTCCTTGGACCAAGGAAGTTAAGCCTTCAATAGCTTTGTTTTTTTTTTCGAAATTATTTTTGATAGAAGTTTTTGTTGAAATTTTGGCGTTCCATATTTAAATGTCATTAATGCCCAAGGGAAGTTCTTTACAATTTTATTTCCCTTAAGCTTTAATGGCTTACTTTTAAATATAGAATACTTGACGTATAATACGTGCTCCAGATGCAGGTGGTGTACTATAAAGAGGTTTTTTGTTTGAAAGCTGCTGTGATGATGGTTCTAACTTTATTTGATCAAAATCGGTTTAGCCGTTTCAAAGTTATAAGCAATAAATTTCGGGGGTTATACAACATTTTTAAGTAATACGGGATTGGGACCGTCAAAAACATATTTTTTTTAATTATCTTTTTTCACAAACAAGAAAAAATATTACCTACTAAGAAATAAGGAATTTTTGGCGAAGTAAAAAGCCTAAATCACATTATTTATAACACTTACACGTTTATTTGCACAGTATTTTTATTTTATTTACACAGTACGTACAGTAGGTATTCAAGTTGTAGGTAGTTGTGATTGTGGCTTAAATATCATAAACACATTAATTAATGATTCATTTTATTATGAGTTAACCCCAGGGGGGATTTGTAGACTTTAATTTTTTTCGAGTTCACTTTTCCCCCTTAAGGGGGATTTGTAGACTATTATTTTTTATGTAGGTCAGGACAGCTGAGACATGTCGCCCGGAGAGATCTCGCATATTCAGGTCGATAGCAAATCGTTTGTGACGACAAACAAGCAAACTTTCATCGTTTGTGACGGTATACTTTCGCCAAAAAATCAAAAAAACATGGTTCAGCCAGCCGGATTTTACACTTTTCGGAGCACATCAGATCTCAGCTCCTGAAGGGTTTTCGGGATTCGTTCCTGATCAAAAGTAATGTGACGCGTATGTGACAGAAATCCAAACTGATTTCATCTATCGTGATGCAATACTTTTGGAGAAATCTTGAAAAACAAGTGTCCAGCCAGCCTGATATCCGGCTGGCTGAACCACTTGTTTTTCGTCGATTTCTCGCTAACTAACGCGTTTCACTCTGAACTTTTTTGATCAAAGGTTTGTGATGGCAATGTGACAGGGTACCATGCAGGTTTGAACGCCCGTAACGCATGCATTTTTGAGATATTCCAGAAAACTAAATGGTTCAGCTGGAAAAAGTCAGGCCAGCTGAACCACCTGTTTCTACCACTTCCAGGTGCGCTACACTCGAGGAATCTAAACCAAAGGTTTGTGACAGAGATGATAAATACGATGGTTCGTTTGTGACGGCTCAAAATGCAGCCCAAAAAAAGTTATAAGCGATTCTTTTTGCTATCGACCTGAATATGCGAGATCTCTCCGGGCGACATGTCTCAGCTGTCCTGACCTACATTATTTTTTAGAGTTTACTTTCCCCCCTAAGGGGGATTTAAGGGGGGAAATGTGAACTAACCCAAAAAAACAATGACATAGATCATGTCGTAAGTAGTTACCTCAGGCCTTAACATATGTATGAGGGACTAAAAAGATACAATACCTAGGTACACGAAGTAGATATTACGTACAATGGAAGCCAAAAGTTTTATTTTTATGGTGCTGTGTCTGGTGCCCCAAAACGCTTAATTTGCTTATGGGCTAATCCGGCACTGCGGCAGACATGCGATGTAATTTTTACACAGCCCAACCTATTAAACTTATATTCGCCGAAAGAATGGTTTACCGTCTCGAATTTCATAATGAAACTATTTTAATAACAACTTAGTACCTACATAAAATATATGTATTTATTTTATTAAATTTTAACAATCGGCATAAAACGGACTTTTAAATTCTACGACTTTGTTGGGGGGTCACGACTCCCTGGGATCGTGCCTGCCCTGGAGTTGAATTTCCAAGTAGGCTTGGTAAAACTAATTTCCTTGATTTATTTTTGGAATTAGTAGTGTTTACCCATGTATGACTATGGGTAATTATTGTAATTTTTATTTATATTTTCCTGTTTACTCCTTTGTCCAAGTGTTTCCTGTAGGAAACCAAGTAGATGCTTAGGTGGTGATATCTACTTAATAGGTATTTCATCCTTGTGAAAATTTAATAAGTGTAGGTGCTCTACTATTACCATAGAATATATTATTATTGTCATAGGGCATGTCAACTGCTTTCAATAAGACTAAAATAAACTGATTTGTGTCCCCCCGACATGCACCATCGCTGTTTCTTTGTCTCTTTTCTATTGCTTATAACTTTTAAACGGCTGAACTAAATTTGATTAAATATAGCTCTTTTTCTTACACGGGCAGGTTAATTAAAGGTTTTCTGTCAGGTACCTAGCTACATATTATTCAGAATCTTTTAGTTGTATTGTAGTAAGTATGTACATAGTTATAAATAACTGAATAGCCACGAATAGTACAACTGTGATGCTTAAATTGATGTCTAGAACAGAACTAAATGGTGCACGTCCGAGAAAAAACTTCTGTATGGTGCGCGGCGCAATTGCTGGTTGGTGTTCATTCACCGGCGATTAGCGCGGAGTAGCAGGTTCAGTCAACTGCCCGAGGCGGTCAGCTGGCAGTCGCGTCGCTGGCGAGCTGCTGCTCATTTCGGTATTTACTCATCATGTAGGTAGTACCCACACTGTCCTGGGTAATAGATAGCACGTTGTGTAGTGATGTGGATGTACCTGCGGCAGGCGTCCCGCCAACAACACACACCGGTGACGTCATATCAACCAACTGATACCACTGCCCCGCCCCCTCGTAGATTTGTGAATTTTCACTCAGCTAGTTTGATATAAAAACGTAAAAGGGATGTAATATGTCCATTACCCGCTTGTAACAGGTACTTACTAACTCTTAAGTGGTGCGCGACCTTCCTTCCTTCCTTATTGTGTAAGACTAACATTGTCATTACAATCAATCAATTCAAGTGTCTATAAGGGAAACCTGAGTAGCCCAAAGTTTAAAGTTTTTGAACTAAAACTTTCCAAATCACCAAACGGCCACTGTTTTGGTTTGACCACTGTAATCCTGTCAGGTTCCTGTCCCCATTTACGACCTCACTGCTTCATGACTCGTGACACTCCCGGACAATAAAGATTTGCCAAAGGAATAGACTAATAAGTAAGATGTAAATAGGTAGGTACTTAAGTACCTAAAATTAAATTAACGCGTTCAGATTGCAAAAATAATAGTCTACTTTAATTTTTGACATTAAAAATGATTAGAAATGTCTTTTCGTTCAATCCAGTATAGGCTCCGATTTCACAAAAGAGTGCGATCCCCTTAGGTAAATCTAGGAGAGTTGTGAACTTGTGAAGATATGATATTCAAAAAAGCTCAAATGACGCGTATTCACGTGAGCTGTAAGGTGCAAAAATAATAATTCGAGAAAGTCTAAAACGAAAAAAGTTATAGCCGAAATAGTGAAAAAAAAATCAGTGTTTTTTTATTTAGCCGCTCGCTATTTTGGAAACGAAGAATTCTATTAAAAATTTGAGGAAAAATCCTCTGGACAATTTAGTTAGCTACAATTTGAGCCATCGGGTTAACGGTTTGCCCTGTAGCCTAACCTTTTTGCAAAAAGTGAGAACGACATTTTTTTGAATTCCGTAAATTCATTTCCAATGTGCTCGATAGTCGTGTGAGGCACGAAATCTTTAAATTTTTTTAATCGAGATTTTTGTTATTCCACCTAAGTCATTTTGTACGCCGTGCGGAAACGCGGAAAAATCGTGTCGCTTCATATAGGTACCAAGAATGACAAAACGATTGTCAATGTAGGCGCATCAATTGCTATCAATCTATAATCATTTGCTATTATTGATATATTATTGACAATATGCTTGATTCGCCTAAAGAAAACGATCAGTCTTCGTATCGCATTGTTATTCGCAAATGATAGTTTTGCGGACGGTTTACTAACCGATCCCTATAGGCACGTTATTTGAGTAAATATTACCGTGTACTTCTATTTGCTATTGTGTTAATGCGTATCTATTACTTAGTGCGAGTTAATTTGCACCGATGACGCAAACTCCATCCATGTATGTACCTAGGTGTTCGGTGGTGAAGAAGCTCTGGCAGTAGGGGCAGGCGGGTGAGACAGCAGCGACTCTATACTATAAAGAGGCTACAAAACGGTAAAATTGAAAAAATGATCACCTCCGAATAGCTTATAACCTTTAAACGGCCGAACCAATTTTGATAAAATACAGCTTATACCTAATTATAACCATCTCGATTCAAACAAAATAAACTTAAAAACCGAAAAATAAAGACAAAATCATTTAATGTCCTACTGATCTATTTGAAGTCGGTGCCAAGCTAAATAAGCTTGATAGGTCGCCTTCGCACCGACTGCAAACAGATCAGTAGGTAGGTACTACTACGTAGGACATTAAATGATTTTGTCTTTATTTTTCGGTTTTTTGAAGTCGGTTTAATTCTTTTTTCTTAAAAAGTTATTAGTTAAAAGTTTTTTTCTTAAAAGTTAAAGAGTATTTATTTTTCCATTATTAGTGTAAATAATACAAAGAACATGAGAAACATTGTAACTGCCTATTTAATTCAAGAGTTTTCCTCGATTTCCATGGGATTCCATCATCACATCCCGACATAGTCACAATCTCTGGAGTATACTCTTTCGAACAAAAAAATAATTTTGAAAATCGGTCCTCAAATTGCGGAGAAATCGGTGAACATAATTACATAGAAAAAAGATACATACAGTCGAACATAGAACCTCCTCCTTTTTGGAAGTCGGTTAAAATAGCATCAAATTCGTTTCGAAGCTACGATGCCACAGACAGACACACACGTCCAACTTATAAAATTTGTGGATCCTAACCCACTCGCCCCGAAGAATAATACCAGATACTCGTACTTACTCTACTAATTATCCCGTGCAATAAATAAATAAATATTCCACGGTGTGGAATATTACATAGTAAAAAGTAAATGCTATAAAAAGGATACCAATAACTGAATATTTAATTTTATTTATCTAAACTTTAAATTAAACAGTCTTGTCCGGTGCAAGCGTGAACTCGACACTTTTCTGTCTGACTGTACATTGAATTTACATGTCTTTCAAAACAATGATTTTCAACGTTAAAAACGCATAAATAACCTACTTCAATAACAATAATAATTCGCATAAAGTTATTTTATTTCTCCAGTTTTCCTGTTTTTCGCAGACTAGGTATAATGCCTATTAGCAGATAACCAACGAAAACGTCATTCAGTTATTTAGATGACGTTTTGGTTTGTAAGTATTTTGTTGATTTTAATAAAAGTGCTGAAACATTTTAGATAAAATGTATATGGGACCACTTTAGGAGCATACTCTACCGAATAAAAAAAGAATTTTGAAAATCGATCGACAGGTAGGTAGCGGAGTTATCGCGTAACAAACATACAAAAAAAAACATACAGTCGAATTAAGAACTTCCTCCTTTTTGAACTCGGTTGAAAATATATAGATTGGATTCGGACACCCATTTTTTTCAGAGGTTAAAAAAATTAATAAGTAGGTACCTAAACAATACATACTCCTACACAGAATAATAAAACAACTTCGTTTACGTCAAACCTAACCTAATCCTGAGCAACTTGACCGTGGTCTACTTTTCGCACCCTTGTTGCTACCGAAGGACCTACCTATTGTCTGCTGTACTGACTTGAAACGTGGTGGAAAATCTTAGTTTTGAAAGGTCTTACGTACCTAGGGTAGGTATTTTGACATCGATCAATGTTTTAAATCGGAAACTTCGTATTCAAAGAGGTGTTTGTTCAAAATAGACAAATATGAAACATGGTTTTCAAAGTGTATGATATGAAACGCGATAAGTAATTATTAATTAGTAGGTTGGTTTGGTAACAACTTACATAACTTAGACATTGCAAGGGTCGTAACCATGAGTCTTTGTCAGCGACTTAATATCGTCAGTAATTATCATTTAACATAACATTAAAAAGTCAAAGTCAAAAATAGCTTTAGGTATTTCATAGAACATTCAGAATGTCGCTTAATTTTTATTTTTTAATTAACAAGGGGCGCGCTCTTGACCACAATCTAGCATAAGGACAAAGATGCGGTCAACAATTTTGCAAGCTCACCCAGAAAATAAGTCGAAGTAGTGAATTATAGAGTCGTCGTTACTGTCGATCGTTCTGAAATGTACCTAGACTCTAGACACAAATCGGCGGCGTCGTCGGTCGGCCGGCAGGATGCGACCGCGTGCCGCAATTGACAGACAAAGCATATCGCTACAAAGCACACTCTACCACTACCAGTACCACCAATCAATAATATGTAGGTAGTACTAAGGTGCGTCCCAACTCTTTCTTGCCTTGATTTTGCCCTTGGGCTAGATTGTGGTCAAGAGCGAACCCTTCATTAATTAAAAAAAAATAAACTTAAATGCACACCAAAATATGATTAAGTTCTGGTAAATAGGTGTTCTATTTAGCGTGTGAGTAGGTGTAGTCCAAAAGGGGCTTCTGGTCTAAGCCACTAGGGTTACGCAGATACCTGCCGCGGTTACACGTTAAGAAAACATGTAACCGCGGCAGGTATCTGCGTTACATGTTAAGGTTACACGTTTCATAGGAATAAAGGGTACCTCTAAACATACCTATTACTCACTTATTATATTATTAAAATGCCTTTAACTAAAGGATTGTTTAGGAATACGGTGAAATATGGATTTATAAATCTGTTGAATTTAGAAGGCAAATAAAATAAATTCTTTCCGTACTTTGAGTACCTACCTACCTAATAAATACTTTATTAGCTTTATTCCAGAAATTCTTCATTCCTATACATAACGAGATTAACGAGGTACCTACTCGTCGTATTTAAACCTCATTTGAACAAAATACCTAATTAGAAAATATGTATGTTACCGGCAATGTGCGAAATCAGAGATTGTACTTATAGTATCCCTAGGCGTTGGCCTTAGCCCTAGGCAATGTATTGAATCCCTGAAATCATCAAGCTATGTGTGAATGAAATAACCACCTACCTATAATATTTTCGACCTGTGTTCCCTGTTCAGATATTTTACGCTAGTGTTAGAATAAGTTCTTAAGTTAGGAGTCGGCGATGGGCTGATGATAGCGGGTTAAGTTCACGGGTGCGTGACAGACACGGTAATTTATAATGTACGTCGTCGGGTCGTATCGTGTACATACCGGGAGGTCGTTGGCGGAGATGTAGCGCGAGATAGCCGCGCGAAGGTCATAGCGGACGCGAGCGGCGCGGCGAGCGGCTCGGCCGGCGGCGCGGCGCTGGGACGAGGAAGAGCGCTCCGACCTTGCTCGTCCTTGCAGCGAGATAACACGCGGCCGGGGCTCGTGCAAACGTGGCGCGGGTCGCGACCCTCGCTATCGCACCCTTTTAACCGCTCGCCGCGTCGCGGCCGCCACACTCGCGAGTGCACTCCCTCGCCGGCACTCGCCCGCGCCCCGTGACTCCACTCGCAAGCCGAAAGCTGCGACCTCCACATTACCACTTATCGATCGGGGATCACTGCCGCAGCGCACTCCAAACACGTCTCACCGAGGTGAGCGCTCGATGGCGATACGACTCGGGTTCCTTGCAAGGCTTCAGCTGACGTTGGACTGTGGTTTCAGGTAGCGTGTTGCGAGTGTGAAGATGCCGGGGCTGGCGCAGCAGGACATGGACGAGGTGGTGGTGACGGGGCTGTCGGGCCGCCTGCCCGAGAGCGATAACATTGAAGAGTTCGCACAGCAGCTGTTCGCCGGCATCGACCTGGTCACCGCCGACGGCCGGCGGTGGACCCCTGGTGAGTCCTCTACTCTACGTACCGACTTCATGTAATCGTAATCACATTCAACAGTGCCTTCAGCCAAAACAACAACATGTTTAAAAATATATTCATCTATTGCACGACTGAAAACTTGTATTGAGATTCAGTTACGTACCTGAAACTATTAGATAAACTGTTAGACTTTAAACGAAATCTTAACAGATGTAGAGTTACTTAGTTACCTACATTACGAATTTCCTAAAATTACCTATTTAGTAAATTAGTGAATACATAATCATTTATTCAGACAACACAATCTATTGTGTTAGTAAATTTTAAAATTAAAAAAAGTAACTAGGTACTTCTTTATACATGCATGCTTCTTGAATCAGCAATTGTTTGATGATGAATGACGCGCGTAGTGATCCCTACGACGCAACTTTTTAAAAACAGCAACTACCAACGTAGATAATAAAAAAATGTAGATATTTATAGGAAACCGACGTACTTAGCTAGGTTGCGTATTGACAATGTATGAATGAGTACTTGTAATACCAATAAGACGAGTGCCATGCAAATACCTATCTATCCGGTTCTCTCTTAGCGTGACTCAATTCTGCTCTACGATCAGTGCTTATTTACAAAATTATACTTTGTAGTGAATGGGGCAGATATTGTGTTATCGTTATCAATCAATTCATAATTCAAATGTTTTTACTTTATTTTTTTTTATTTTTTTTGTTTTCGTAATTGTGTGTAATGTGTCAGTTAAATACAAACGACAACAAACAAACAAACAAACGCTACACACTCAAAGGCCCACACTAAGGTTTTCCCTTGTGTCGTGGGTCCCTTGTAACACACATAAAGACAGACACAAACACCCATGACCCGAAAACAAACATCTGCCTTTTACACAAATGTTTGCCCCGACTGGGAATCGAACCCAGGACCCGCCGATCAAGAGGCAGCGTCACTACCACTCGACCAAATCTAATTTCACAAAGACGGTACTCTTCGGAGAAGACAGATGTTGGTGAAAGGTTCTGTTGGTGAACTACATCCGAGCGGGTGACGTGCTGTGTCGATATGATAAGAAATTGGTTATACCTGCGTGTGCATAAGGTTTGCATGTCAGATAAGATTAAGTAACCACACAAAATCAGTGACTGAACTATGAGCTAACCAGTAGGTAATTCCTTAGCTTTGAGTATTTTCAAAGTTCCTTAGGTAGGTACCATAAAGTGCAACAACGTGTGAATTAAAGGTCGGATTTAATTTTAACTTGAAATTCAGCAACTTCAGTTTAATTTTTGGAAGCTCAGAGCCTGTTGCTCTATTTATGTATGGCTGTAACAACGTGGTAGTAAATAATGCGAGCAGATTCAGGGTCAGTGGCAGTGCACGGCAGCACGTCGCGTCATCTGACGTCACACGTCATGGCCTCATTCTCATCTAGGTAGGTACTTTAGGTTCTTCACCACACAACTGCAACGCGATGTAGCGAAGCCAAAGAGTAATTTATTTGTAAATGGTTCATACCCATTTGTTACCTATGTGTAAGGTAGTACTTACATGGTTACCTTACCTACGTAATATGTGTAAGCTGAAGGTACAATAGGTAGGTACATACCTATAGTTGCTTATTTTTAATACAAAGTTTTAAGTAAAATTACATTTTATGGTATTTTCTAAAGCCGCTGTTGCACTTCTATAAGGTTTCAGTGAGTTTCAGGAAAATGATTTCTGTACCCACGCGCACGCGCATACCTTTCCAATACTAAACATATATTTACCAGTCAGTTAGACTGTCTAACTGTAATGTAACATTCAATCAATAGTTGACAGGGAAACCACAAGCTATTATTTGTACATATCTAATTTAACAACATGTTCCTTGGTAGGTAGTTGTAGTACCTATACCGTACACTGCGTACGGCACCCCACGCCCCACGCGACCAATAATAATTAAGGGTTGACCCTATGTGGTGATATTTTCTTTTTATTTTATTGTTTTAGGAAATCTTACAGCTATGGTTAAATAACAATAGGCTACACAAACGAAGTTAATACAATACTTTAACAAGATTCTACCAAAGGAAAATAAAACGAATTAGATAGAAATATTTGTTGATGTTGTGACTCCATCCCGCGTCTACCCGTAGCGCGCTTGTTTACGCCGCGTGCGATACAAATCCTGCACACACGGGTACATACATATGTATATGTGAAAATCGCGCGAGGGTATTAGTTTGCGAAACTTTAGGTTGTGCCCTATATGAGATTTAAAATAAATCGACGCACCATACCATACAAATAACGCTAATGGCACAAGTTGTACGACCAATGTCCCTTGGGGAAAGTTGTTTAGTTTCATTGACTGATTCACATCCAGTCACCGAATAGAGCGCACGCGCCGCGTCCGGTCCTATCGGTGTTGGTTTTCGCGACTCTCAATGGTATATTTTATAAAAACAAAAGTGTCGTCAGCACAGCAGTCAATTCCGGGATTTGCATTTCAATTAACAGTATTCTAATAGTCGAGTATTATGGTTGCCGTTTGTCCTTCGATCTCTGTTTGCTTTTTCTTAGCGAGGCGCAATAACTAATAATAACGTGTCGTCGTTGACAGGTTGCGTCATTTGCGCATCGATCGGTTGCGCGGGCGCTTAGGCTGACGCATTGAGCGATTACCTGTTACACCCAAATATTTCCAAATTGTTGCTTATTTTATTGCACACGTCACATAGTATTTTCTTTAAATGCAGTAATGTGATAAGTAGAGTGGTAGCCCATCGATGTCTGCCACATTATCGATGGTAGAGGCAAGAGGCGCAGGGGGCGGCGCGGGGCGCGGGGCGTGCTACGCGCCGTGAGCCCGTGACCGAGACCTTTGCCGTGACGCGACCGACACGGCGGCAGGCTCAGCCTAAACCAGTGGTTCCTAAACTTTTCAATATTGCTAATACCCCTGTGCTGTGACTTACTTATTAAGTAAATTAATTTTACCCCGACATTAAAATTAACTCCACGTCATTATCAATACAAAAAAATAGGTACAAATATCTTTCTTAATCACAAATTGCACACTATTCTTACAATTTTGTTATAAGACTATTAGCATTTTGATTCTGTTAGCTAGACCAGTATATTCAGCACCCGCTTTTCACCAAAATGTGCCGAGATCATAATTTTGAAACTCGACTTTGCATGTCTTCGTCTTTAATAACATTGTCGTTTATCAAAATAACACAAAACAGACATGACTAGGCGACGGTACCGACGACGCGACGGCAGCTTGAAGATGCTACAGCCTACTTAGGTACTTCGCGGTTATCTATATTCTTTATTAATATTATAAAGGGGAAAGATTTGATTGTTTGTTTGCATTGAATAGGTTCCGAAACTACCGAAATCCTGCATTATCCCTGATGGACATAGGCTACATAATTTTCCCGAATTTCCACGGGAACGAAGTCCCGGGCGGAAAGCTAGTTCTTTATATTTTTAAATATCTAGCTAGGTATTTTATAAGATTGGCTCTTAATTATTAGGTTCTTTTTTTACCCCCACAAAATAACTGATTTACCCCCGCGGGGATAATTATCCGTAGTTTCAGAACCAAACACATATAATTGATAACCAAACACATTTTATTTACCTATAAGTACCATCTATGATACTTATCGGAACTTATCTCGAGAGGTTTATTAGGTTATGTTTTGATAAATAAACTCGATTAAGTACCTAGTTCAAGTAAGATAAATCGACATATAGAAATCGGCATAATAATAGAGTTAGTTACGGTGTAAGAATTCGTTTACGCTTTAGATTAATTTTAATTCAAGCAAAATACTTCATACAGACGTGAAGATCGTATAGCATTTGCCGCCATATAAAAATCAATACAATACTATTATACCGAGACCAAATCGTATTTATTATACCGGCTGACCTATTTCATCAGATCATTATGTAGTTTTATAATTTTATTATTTTTCCTTTTATCAACAGGAGATAATTTGACTCTCGTTCTGACTATTAATTTACTTAGTTGGCTTTTTAATTAGAGTTATGCATACATACCTATACAGGGTGACTTATTAATGACTAAGTCGAGTTCAACCGTAAAACATAAGTCAAATTCAAACCGTATTTTTTTTACCTTTTCAGACAAAACCAAACTAAGTACAGTTTCTTCTTTATTTCTATTACTCCAAGCATGAAAATACGTTTATTTTATATGGGAAAAAAATATTGTCATATTTACTTTAAAATTGATAATATTGTTCTTCTACACAATTCGTGTGACCCGTATTTCTGCGTTTCTAAAAATCCATCCCCTAAAACGTTAAAAAAAAGCAACAAAATATTGAAAAAAACATCAATAGGAAAAACTAGTCTTTTTTTGCCAGTAGAATTAACGCACTTTCTGAGCAGACCTTGTCGACATTAATACATATTTTATAAATAAAACAACAACAAAAAATTAAGAGAATGTTCACACTGGCTGCGGTGTGATTCCCGCAAAGTGTTAAGGCGACTAAAGCACCTAAATTACGATTTTATGATGCGTAGATAAGCATGACGCACTGCATTAAATCGAAGAAAAAAAAATACTACGGTAATATTCAGGACATAAACTAGATAAGTAGTTTGCTGAAAACATGATTCAGCACTTTTGGTTCGATAGAAGAAGCTCACAAAATCACCTCTAAATTTTAAGCTGTAAAAACGATAGTAAAATGCACACAGGAACTTGAATTTGCTATCAAAATGTTCGTGATTGAACACTCTCGATAAAATTAACGCATTTTTCGATTTAAGCTGTTACCTTTCCATAAATCTAATTTTTCTAACTTTCGAACATGTTTTTACGCACGCACGCTTTCATAGGTAGTCCGTAAACTTCGTGTATCGACACTGTTCGCACTGCCGGCCCAGGGGCCTGATTTTTGAAACAATAGAATTCCAATTCGCATACGAATTGACAAAATTTGTATGAGATTCTCATGCGAATCTTGTCAATTCGTATGCGAATTGGAATTCTATCGTTTCAAAAATATGGGCCCAGGCCTGTTGAGAGACGGAGATGGCACTATTCCTATGTGTGCTGCTTTTACGGGTGCTATAGTCACCTTAAAGTAAGAAAATAAAATTATATATATATATATTATTTATTTAGGAAGAACCAGTCACATAAAAACCTTCTAACCATATTAACTGAGTGTGAAGTAGATGATGAGGGCGTGTCGTGCGCAGGTCTGCACGGGCTGCCGGAGCGCAACGGCAAGCTGAAGGAGCTGGCGCGGTTCGACGCCACCTTCTTCGGGGTGCACGGCAAGCAGGCGCACCTCATGGACCCGCAGCTGCGGCTGCTACTGGAGCTGACGCACGAGGCCGTAGTGGACGCCGGCCTCAGCCCCGTCGAGCTGCGCGGCTCGCGTACCGGCGTCTACGTCGGCGTCTCCAACTCCGAGACCGAGGAGATGTGGACCACCGACCCCGACAAGATCAACGGCTACGCGCTTACCGGCTGCTGCCGCGCCATGTTCCCCAACCGCATCTCGTACACGTTCGACCTGAAGGGCCCCTCGTACGCCATCGACACGGCGTGCTCCAGCAGCATGTTCGCGCTGGCGCAGGCGGTTGCGGCCATGCGCGCCGGCCACTGCGACGCCGCGCTCGTGGCCGGCACCAACCTGTGCCTGAAGCCGGCCAACTCGCTCAACTTTCACCGGCTGAGCATGCTGTCGCCGGAGGGGCGGTGCGCGGCCTTCGACGCGGCGGGGCGCGGCTACGTGCGCTCGGAGGCGGCCGTGGTGCTGCTGCTGCAGCGGCGGTCGGCGGCGCGGCGGCTGTACGCCACCGTGCGCGGCGCGCGCATGAACACGGACGGCAGCAAGGAGCAGGGCATCACCTTCCCCAACGGCGACATGCAGCGACAGCTCGCCGCAGAGACCTTCGCCGAGGCGGGGCTGCGGCCGCAGGACGTCGAGTACGTCGAGGCGCACGGCACCGGCACTAAGGTAACTTCACGTGTTTTCTTCTTTTCACATCGACGACGTGTTTCAACTACACCCACTTTGATTTCATACAAATCTAATAATACATTAAACTTTGACTTATTTTAAGTACCATCCTAAATGTCTTGAAATAAGTCTATTTGATTTGACTTGCATCTGATGACCAAATATGTTCCATCGTTTGAACCTTTGAACAGCGCCGGTAACTACTTTTATTTATTTATTAATTTAACTACGTCAAACTGGTCGGTGCACTGTTCTTTAAGTTCTGTCGGTTTTATCACATCAGCCTATTGCAGTTCACTGCTGAACATAGGCCTCCCCCAAGGTGCGCCACTTTGCACGATTCTCCGCTGTTTTCATCCAGCCACTACCCGCTATCTTCTTTAGGTCATCTGACCATCTGGCTGGGGGGCGTCCTACACAACGTTTGCCAAGACGTGGTCTCCATTCGAGAACCTGTCTACTGCAACGCTCGTCGGTTCTGCGACAGACATGGCCAGCCCACTGCCACTTCAGCTTGCTACACTTTTGGATAATATCCATCACTCCGGTTTTCTGTCGGATGACCTCGTTT
>CATLJT010000277.1:25559-58811 GCA_949987775.1 Aproaerema taeniolella
CGACCGGTCCAGCAGAGGCGGGAGCGCTGGCTGGGGTAATTACGACTTTCTAAGAGGACAACAAAGTTTGGTTTAGATCTTCTGCGTACTAAAGCTTTAAAAGCCAGCGGTTTTTACTGGTGAAGGACACGCGCTTGGAGGGAGAGGACTGCATGCATTGCAATGGATGCCCCGTAGAGAGAGGCTAGCAAATGCAAAATCTTGCCGTGTGGTGATCGGTTGAGAATAACTCCACCCCATTTCTTTCCGTGTGTGTCGTATGAGGCTACTAAGGAAAGACAAATGAGACCTGCCTCCTATTAATCCACCCCAGGCAACGACACCTCAATTTGTTCTGAATCTGAGATGGCGTTCTATGGTATCATTCGGTGTGGAAGGCTACGGTTCGCGACCACCCTCCTACCGAAGTCAGACGCCAAACAGCTTGCTGGGTTCCGTCAGTGCGTGGGAGTACCTGTGCATTAATAGGTATTTTCTGGGTTAACTCGCCCCATCGTCGACCTCTTCTATGACCTTGGATAAGATTGAGGACTAGAGTTAACCTATCTAATAATAATAAAAAAAAAGTCCCTCGACGAGCTGAGCACCGCCGCCAGCTCCCGGTGAAACGAGGACGTCGCACCGATATCACCACCACACAGATGTATTGAAAAAGAGGACACGAACTGCTCTCTAACTGACATGTTTAGCTACCTACTCTTCCCAGGTATACAGTAAAAGTCTGTAAGAGGTATGCAAGGGTTTTGCTGTATAATGGGCGGAAGGCTGACCACCTCTCACCATTATACAACTTCTTCCATCAGATAACGCTCGCAATTTATGTCAAACGTGGCATCAAGTAGTTCGCTAGAGCCACTGATGCTCTGTCTAGCCCGTTAGGAATTCAAGTGGTGGGCGTATGTGTGTATGTATGTAACTAGGAGTTAGGAGTATGTAACTGTCACCCTAATGACATTAAAAGGCATTAATTTATTGAAGATTTTTACTATGGTGTCTCAGCTATTCGTTATAAATGAAGTTTTGGCATAACGCGACATAGGCTCACAGCGTATTAGGTACACACGGCGAAATGGCACAAAACCATATAAAAACAGTTGCCGAGCTGCAGCGTGTGGATTGGGCGAAATGTTGCGACGTTTGTTCTGTATTCTGAGTACTTTTGTTAGCGCAGCGCAAGCACGTCCCGCAGCGAGCGTCGACGTTAGTTTAGTTGCAGAACCTTTCAAAAACCACAAATCAGAGGGGGCTAAGAGATAATTTCGTCTTGTTTTAGCACAAATCTCAATTTAAAAGAAAAGTGTACATAACCTCGGATTAATGTCAGCCTTATAACGTAATCAAGTTATAACGAATACAAGGTTTTTTATAGGGGTAGTACTGGGGTAGTAGCATATGATGCTACTATGCTACTACTCTAAATAAATAGGTCAATTATTGATGGAAACCAATAATTGACTTATTTTGAAAACGATATTTAATTCGAAGTCCAAGAATTTGGTTCCCAAAATATATATTTGTTTAAAGAAATAATTCTGTCTGTTTTTAAATTAATAGTTAAGATACAAAATGTTCTTACTTTATCTTTTTAGTTTTTGTAATTGTGTGTGTAATGTGTCAGTTAAATAAAGGTTTTATCTATCTATCTAATTCTCCCTTGCTATCGTGACCACTTAAAAATAAACTGGTGCTGTCGTTTGCAAATTATGTCAACGCCCGGAATGTTTTTTCCATGGGAATTTTGTAAAATCCTTTCTTTTTCATAGGTTACGCCATTAAGTATATTTATTCAAGTTAGGTTATACTTATTATAAGTCTATTCAAAATGAAAGGATGATGGATTAGGCATCTTTTCAAAAGTGAAATTATATAATGTCGATTTTAACGTCTATTCTAGTCAATTCTACCGCGTAGAGCGGGACAAATTGCGATCATAACTGAACACATTGCGCGAGATAGCGCGCGCGAGACGCATGCGCAAAAAAGCATATCAGCACGTGCCGCGCCGCGCCGCGGTCGCATCACATACATCAGGAATGCGCGGATCAACGTGGATTACATACGTTAAACACAGAAGGAACATTGGCTACTCTACGAAATGCTAACTACGAAAAGACGACAACTCACTCAAATGTTACTAATTCGGGTTTCGAGTTGCAATTTTTCCTTGGTTTACTGACAACTGTACTCTCTGTTTGACCACCAACTCCCAGAAGTTCTGGAACTTTATCATCTCCATCAGAAGGAAGCCTTCATAAAGATGTACGAGTTGTATTGCTTAGAATTGTAAGGTATTTGCCCTCTGGATCACTCTGATAGGCTGAGAAAAGAGACCTTCGTACATAATTAAAATGATTAAATTAAAATGATTAAACAAATATTCTTAAACAATTCTCACAGCGCCATTATCCCAAAAAAATACTAATTGTCTATTACGGTAAAATAACAGGGAAATCGCGCGCGTTGATGTCTTTTGTTCCGCGAACAGAGTGCCAATGATGGATTGATGCTCTACCATCCATTGCAGCGAGTTCGATTCTACGTGATTAGTGCAACATGCAACTCTGCACTGTAACGGGATCCCAACAAGTCTATTGAAGTTATGATTCTGACGCGGTTGAGTAAAGCGTTTTCTATACATAATAAAACGAGGAAAGATTTGATTGTTTGTTTGCATTGAACAGGCTCCGAAACTACTGGACCAATTTGAAAAATTCTTTCACCATTAGACAGTTACATTATCTCCGATGGATATAGGCTACAGTTAATAATGGACATAGGCCCACGGGAACGAAGTCCCAAGCGGAATGCTAGTATTATATAACGTAGCTGTTTATTGTTTATGTTGAGTTACGTCAGGATAAATCATGTATCAATTTGAAAAACAAATTAAGGACCTGGAGTTAGAAAGTAATGTTCTGACAGTTAGAAGTAAGTCATGAGCTAGCTATGTATGATGCGCGTCTGAGTGGTGACAGGTTCCGCGGACGACGACCACGAGCCGTGGTAAAAAGTAGAGTGGCGCGCGTGTGCCGGAGATGAGCGCATAGCGAGCATAGCGTGCGCGGCGCGGGCGGGGGCGGGGGGACGAGACGACCTGTCCGCTCGACTCCGGTCGGAATTCGGGAGTAAACGAACTACCCCGCCCATCCCGCGGCCTGTAAACAACCACTACCTGCTCCACACAGGCACATGTCCTCGAGGAACTATTCAGAGATATCTAACGAGCAATGTGTTCTGAACACGTTTATAGAGTAACCTTTACGGCGAACAATGCTTATTATTCATGAAATGTAAAGTCGCTCTTAACAATATTTTATGCGGTAATAATTTAATCAAGTACGAAACATTTGAAAGATCACAATTGGTTAACACAATTCCTTAACTTCCAAGGCGTTTTATTGCAAAACTAACTCTTTATTTTTCCTACTTAGAAGTCTTTTCAAAACATAATACATTATGCAACGAAAGACCAAAAGTAAACCTGGTGAACTTATTCAATCTACCTCTACATTGAACAGAAAATAGAAATCTTACTTACTGACTCATCATTACCACCATCAATTCGTCATTAATATAAATAATTTGGTTACTAACACTAGCTTCTAAGTTTTATCATTGTTACTAACACCTATAGATGTCTATCTACACTAATATTATAAAGAGGAAAGATTTGTATGTTTGTATGTAACGAATAAACTTAAAAACTACTGGACCGATTTGAAAAATTCTTTTACCATTAGAATGCTACATTATTCCTGAGTACCATAGGCTACATAATTTTCCAAATCCCCATGGGAACGAAGTCTCGAGCGGAATTATGCTAGTCTGAAATAAGTAAATATATTGAATTGAATTAATGCGCGGCTCAAACCCTAAAACAGAGATACGCAATCTCTTTACTATTTGTATCTGAGAACGAGAAAATTCCTACGGGAAGTACTTATTGTAATATTTAGGATATAACAAAAAGCATTCATGCTGAATTTATTATTCCCTAAAAATTGTTTGTAAAAAAGAAAAGAAAACTGCTTTCTTCACAATAAAAGTGAAAGGTTTGTTGCGTTGCGTGTGCTCGGGACACTAAAGTTAACAGGATTTTCTATTTTATTGTTCTGTTTACACATCCTCAAGACAAATTAGAATTTTGAAATCTAAAACAAATAACATTCTCAACGGGATACTATAAGTCAGTACCTGTAATAGCACACGATATTGACGTCATAATATACCAGTAATATATATTGCGTTTTAAATAGTTACAAAATAAGTTTTAAAAAAAGTATAGCATAATCACCACGATGACTTACGTGCATATCTGTGCAGCTTTTAATGCAGCGAAGAGGTCGTTAAACAGTTTACGTAACACACGCATGTAGGCAAATACATCTCTTTCCGTCTGTGTGTTGTGGATGTTCGGACCACAATATATTTTTTTTGTTACAACGTGATAGGTATGTGGGACTTAATACTAATTCTGGGTCCCAACAGCGATTTTTGTAATGGGAAGGTTGTGGTTAGTTTTCTGAATCAAGTTGGAAATCGTCTCAGACAAAGATCCAGGTATCTCAAGCACCCCCCACCCTAGCGAGACCGGGCCGATGGCGGGGGTCTACGTCGGGGACGACCGTCAGTTTAACACCGTAATATCCAAAGAAATGAAGGAACTTCTAGTGACTCATCAACACAACATGAATTCACGATTTGCATAAAATAACCGTCGTGTTGAGCACAACATAACAGGCTGGAATTTCAATCAACCGACTATCAACTCACAGAATGTTCACAAAAAAATATGTAGAGCTTTCATTTGGTCCAATGCGAAAAAAGTAATAATCATCACAATCCGAGTGTTGGCGGCGCGGGTGCGGGCGCGGGCAGGTCGCGGCGGGCGGGGGCGGGGCGACGCGGGGGGTGACGGCACGCTCAGCGCTCACCTTGCAGCTTCTTCTCCGTCTCCCAGAACTTCTGTAGCTCGGTGAAGTACTTGTCGAGGATGAACACCTTGGAGAGGCCGAGAGTGGCCATGGCGGGCGGCGCGCTCGCATTCCACTCGCGGCCGCGCGCTGCTCTCGCGCAACCTCTCGCGCTCACACCTGCGGCTGTACTGGCACCCGCGCCGCCCCGCCCTCGCCCCGCGCCGCCCCGTGAGCCTTCCCTCCGCGCGAGTGCCTACTTTTGGACAAGAACCGGAGTGTCCTGAGCATGAGCATTCGGCGGCCGACCTCGATACACTCGTGGCACGTCACACACTCCCGCGCCGCGCCGCGCGAGCTTTCGGGAGGCTGTATTGCCCTGCCAATCTACAAAAACTCAGTTTTACATTTTATTTATTTTACATTCCTTATAGATATTTAATACAGAATAATTAAACTAAAACGGTTAGCCGTTAAAAGTTCATTCCTCGCTTAAACGGGTGATATAGCGAGCGCTGACTCTGCGGGCGGCACGGAGGGGTGTGCGGGGGGAAACTGGTTTATTTGTTTGTAAGCCGAAAGCTCCCTCCCCCTGCACCCCTCTCGGATCCCGCGCCTGCATCTCCGAACCCGCTCACCATCGCTTGCTAGCACACCTACTCTACATACTTAGACTTACATTTTGCAAGTAAATAAAACTACTCAAATTTAATGTCACAATGAATCTCAAAATATGTCATTTACGTCAATATTAATCCCTCAAACAATAATGGATTATTCTATAGCCATCCTGTCAAGTTTTTAACAATCAATATTACCATCGATTTCTTTATAATATCAACTATTCAAAATATGCAATAGGATGGATGTTTTTAAATTGTGTGATTTCTGCCAACAAGGGACTGGTGACCGGACCCCCCGCCCCCGCGCCCCGCCGCATGGTGCGGTGCATTGTGTCAATTAAACACCTGTGCTTAGTGTAACGGTAGGTACGGGAGCGGCATCGGCAGTGCGCTTGCGCCACCTCGCACCAGCTCGCTTATAGCTCGAGCGAGCCGGTGTGGTGGTGAGCTATACAATAATTCCCAAGTATCGAATAGAGCAAGACGAATCTTTGTAAGAGTTCTTAAACAAATCTATCATTTTATGAAAAAAAATGAATGATATGACTAACTATATAGTTTATTGAGAATAAAAAATAGAAACACAACTAGATTATTTAACAGGCACACGCCCGCACCCCCGCCACCCGCGCCCCCGCGCCCCTCAAAGCCGATGGCAGCGCGCGTTGATGTCTAATGTACGGAGAGCTCAAGCTCTTTTATTTACTAAACAAGTTACATTCGTACTTAGCGGCTGCATATTTTCTTTACACATGAATACATACACCCGCTCCTATATATCCCTAGTATTTCCTTTATGCTCTCGTAGATATATGGACTGTGCATCGCTGTGTGGGAAGTTTATTGGACTTTCAGTATGTAGAGTAGTAAGTAACGGTTACCTGTTGTGATCAAACCGCCGCCATTCATACAGATACTTACGTCGTCGTATGTACTACACGTTGGTTTCAACACTTTGATTCTACCGATCAATAAATGTTTTTTAAACACTATCTATATTACTGTAGATGTGTCTGTAAGTATCTATATTTATTTTGTCTCATTCATTTTATTATATTTAGACAACTTATACCTACATATTTATCGGCTTAAATTATTTTACTAGATCATTCAGAAATTTTCACAAAATGAACTCATTGCATTGACTTTGGTTTACAGTTATAAAAAGCAATAATTGAAATCGCAATAAAAATGTTTAAAGAGTTACAGACGAATCTAGAGGTTATTTTGGCTAAAAAGGATTATCATTAAAAGACATCTATAGAAGTTAAAGAAATTAAATCTAATAAACCCTGTACATAAAGAATTTTTAGGTAAAAAAAAGTATTCGGTACGAATGGGACTTGAACCCACGATCCCAGGACTAGATCTCTACCAACCGGTGCTCTACCAACTCAACCAAATTATTTGTAAGTATATCTCGACCCGGGTAAGCGTTTTCAGATTATTAAATAAAGCCGTGTTCCTACAATTGGCAAAAATATCTCATAACATGCATGAACACGAAGCATTTGAATTCTGGTTTCGGATCGATATTAGCAGCTTTTCCCACGCCATCTAGCGGAGCATGTCAATTGTGCCACCACAGAATGCTGTACACAAGTGTTTGTCCACTGCAGGTAGTCAGGCACCACTGTCTCACTCTCACCACTCGGCAGTTGTGTACTACAACACCACATGGATCCTGTGGCGGCACACAGATGGCGACACTGCACCAAATATCGACTCTGTGTAGTTTACTCTCCGCTGTGTGGTGATCGGTTGAGAATAACACCACCCATCTCTTTCCGTGGGTGTCGTAAGAGGCGACTAAGGAAACAAAAATGAGACCTGCCTCCTAGTGATCCATTTTAGGCGACGACACCTCAGCTTGTTGTCAATCTGAGGTGTCGTCTTATGGTCTCATGCGGTGTGGTAGGCTCTTTAAAGGGCCGTCTGGTTCGCGACCACCCTCCTACCGAAGTCCGACGCCAAACAGCTTGCCGTGTTCCGTTGGTGCGTGGGAGTACCAGTGCCTTAATAGGCATTTTTTGGGTTAACTCGCTCCATCGTCGACCTCATATATGACCTTGGTCAAGATTGTTAGATTGGGGTCAAGAGTTAACCCATAAGCGTAAGCGAGTGATTTATTTACGTTACACCACGCTACAGCCACACTATGCATCGGTACTCTTGTCGTCACCATGCGCATGCGTATTTGGCATAATATTTGACTTAAGAAAGTCAAAGACCCTGGTGAATCATTCCTGGGACTTCATTTCTCTGTCACCAGGTTTAGTCAAGTTCGCCATACAATTGATTGTACCTACACGCTAAAGAAAGAAATACGCGATTATGAAATAATAGTTGAGGAGCCGCAAGTATACACTATAATAGACAAGCGAATGCCATTAATCAATTACGAATATAATGTCAGTGCCTGATTCTTTCAATACCTGTATACTTTTACTGCCTATACTCGTATTGTCGCACTAAAACATGTTCTAGCATTTTATAGCTCAAATAATTTTTTTATTTTTTTTATTCGTCGTATGATCTATGATCGATTTTTATTTTACCCCATAATTTTGGTACCTACTTCTATTTACAACCTGTTTAATAAATTTTTCAACACTCACAAATAATAATCATCATTTAGAGCTCAACACAAGTCAACGAAATATGTTTTTAGGCGGCGTGCGCGCGTTGATGTCTTTTGTATGGAGCCGCGCGCGATACGCAGCGTTACGGTGTACAACACTTATTTGATTGTATTCTGTTTACTTGTTTGTCTAATAAGACACCACGACAGAGTTATTTGAAGTAGACTCAACAACTGTCTAATGCTTACTGTTGTTTGGACCTAAAATCGGTATTTTTCGAGTCGTACCCACTCTACTAATCGATCCGCTTTATAAAACTGCGCTTTATCACGCAAAGTTTTGGAACCTTAAAGCAGTTTGATTTCCGCATCGAAATACAACGAACGATTGTAAGAAGAAGCCAACGTGTGTCCGTAAGTGATCTAATAAGGCCGCCTTTGCACACAGTATAGAGAAGTATAGAGCACATAAGTATGCAAAACACCTTCTATACTTTCTCACTCTCTGAATTTTGTGTTGACTTTTCATACAAACATCGAGGCAAACTTCCCTTAAACCTTCACAAATAAATAGCATTGCATAATGTTCAGCGGCTAGAGAGTAAGGCGAGATGTGTCGCGGAGACAAGCCGAGTGGCAGCGCAGCGAGTGTTGGCGGAACAATGCGCACGCGGCGGCGGCGCGGCGGTGTCGCGAGATAACGCCAATTAAGCCGATAACACGACTTGTTTATTGTATCGCTGCATCCCGCGCTGCGCCCGCGCCTGTACCCCCTCCCCCCGCCGCTGTAGCACCCCGTCTCGCTGCAAATATATTCCTATTTAAACTGCCTCTCGTTAAATTACGAGTTCGATCGTGGTTTGTTTCGAGGACTCGGTGCTCTTTTCCTCTAGCTTCCGTCCCGATAGTAATCTAACTCCGTCCCTGAGAGGTGAAATCAGAATAGATTAAATATTTCTTAAAAGACAAAACTTCTTTTTTTTCTTCTTATCGTGTGCCGAGCTAACCCTGGTGTCAGAGTGTTTCAAACCGCACAATGGCCTCCGACTTGGTTTTAACGACTGTAGTCAATCGACAATAGCCGGGACCGACAGCTTAACGTGTCCTCCGAAGCATGGAAACGGTCGTGATAAATTGCCACTTTGGTCACCCATCAGGTTCCCTGCCTCTATGTACATTGCTTAACCTCACTGATCGGTTGAGATCAGCGAGAGCCACTGGGCTACGAGCGCTTCTAGCGAGACCAAAACGTCTATTAGGTATATCCCGGTTTGGTCGAGTGGCAGTAACGCTGCCTCTTGATCGACGGGCCCTGGGTTTGATTCCCAGTCGGGGAAATATTTGTGTGAAAAGCAGATGTTTGTGCTCGGTTCATGGGTGTTTTTTTCTGCCTTTTTGTATGTTCCGAGGGACACACGACACAATAGGGAAAACCTCAGTGGTCCCCACCGCGCCTGGTTACATACGAACCCTCGGTGCCCTAATTATTATTTTAATAAACTTTGTGATTTGTGAACCGCTAAAATATTATTTTATTGGAATTATCCCTCTGATTTCTTTCATAAATACATATTGTGACAGTCAATCTGCGCTAGACACATAGCTATAATGTTTGTATGTTGTACTTACCGTGTGACTGGTGACGGCGGCGTGAGCGGGGTGCAGCGGGAGGAGTGCGGGGGGAGCCTCGCCGGGACCCACTTCTGAAACAAGCAATATCATCAGATGCTACCAATAATATTATTTCAAGATTTACAGACATACAGACAGATACACCTATCGATACACACGTCAAACTTGTAACACCCCTCTTTTAGTCGGGGGTTAAAAACTGATGAAAACAAAATCGTGGATTACTGCTTTGAGTTGCAGCTACATACAAACGTACCATCCAAAATTTAACTACGCCGTCCGATGCAACAGGATCAAATAATTTGTTACCTTCTATGAGGACTGACGCCTTGCTCGTAACGGAGCACACGGCCTGGCGCTGCACTACATAGCCATGCACCGATTTTTTTCTTATTTGAAATGTGCCTAGTAAAGTAATAACTGTTCGCATTTAAGGTATGTATTATAATGCGTGCGTCTTGTAAGTGTGGTGTAAAGAATGTTGAGAATAGAGAAACAGTACAGACCTGCCGTGGTGTGTGCGCATGCGGTTGACGCAGAAGAAGTCAGGTCGCACGCGGTGCGCGCGCAGCAGGGCGGGCAGGCGGGGCGCGGGGGGCGGTGTGCGGGCACCCTGCCCCGCGCGCGCCGCCGCCCCCTCATACGTCTGGTCCGGCAGTAGCATGCCGGCCGCATCGCGC
The DNA here is from genome assembly GCA_949987775.1 of Aproaerema taeniolella. Classification (NCBI taxonomy): domain Eukaryota; kingdom Metazoa; phylum Arthropoda; class Insecta; order Lepidoptera; family Gelechiidae; genus Aproaerema; species Aproaerema taeniolella. The sequence goes on from CATLJT010000277.1 coordinate 35,989, forward strand.
CAGCCCTCAGCCACCTGCAACACGCAGACATAGCTTCTGGCAGCGGCGGCGACGTCAGCTAATTTCTGAACAGAAAGAAGACAGAAATTGACCGTCGCTAGCACCGCTGCCAAAAGAGCCAGGCCCTAACCTTCAGTTCGAACGTTGCTTGCTAACAGCTTCCATGAAGATCAGCTACCCGGCCCGGCCAAAAAACCAAAACGTAACTTACAAAAATTTCATCTGCGCCTTTATAAGTCACCAAGATTTTCTATTATTATTATGAGATGGGTGACCAAGGTCATAGATGAGGTCGACGATAGAGCGAGTTAACCCAGAAAATGCCAATTAAGGCACTGGTACTCCTACGTACCGACGGAACACAGCAAGCTGTTAGTAGCAGGGTGGTCGCGAAACAGACGGCCCTTTACAGAGCCTACCACTCCGCATGAGACCATAGGACGACACCTCAGATTCACAAAAAAATGAAGTGTCGTTGCCTGGGATGGATTACTAGAAGGCAGGTCTCATTTGTGTTTCCTTAGTCGCCTCTTACGACACCCATGGAAAGAGATGAGGTGGTGTTATTCTCAACCGATCACACACGGTTAACACGATCCTACCGAAGTCCGACGCCAAACAGCTTGCTATGTTCCGTCAGTGTGTAGGAGTACTAGTGCCTTTATAGGCATTTTCTGGGTTAACTCGCTCCATCGTCGACCTCATCTTTGACCTTACGGTCAAAATTGAAGTCAAGAGTTAACCCATCTTATAATATATAAAAAAAACAGGAAACTGAAATGACTCTGCTAAATCTAATACAAATTGTGTCAACAGCAAACTTTTCTGTTGTTTGCAACCTCTGCTGTATAGAACTCAACTCATCTTGCGGCCTGGCTCGGACCGGGCACTGGAATTCATAAGATGCAGTAAAAAACAATTCCTCAGTCATTTTCTGTTTAATAATAGCATATAAAATAATACCAGATTCTACCCGCGACTCCATTTAGTGAATGAAAAGTTTAATGAAACTATTGATTTAAATTAAACCAAATCATTTAGATGTTTCCACACCGGACCCACCATACCCCAAAACTCAAGCTTTCATAATGTTTATTAAATAAAAGTTAGATATTTTTAATTGTAATGATACGTCATTACAATTACTAAAGTGAGAGACTACGACTAATTTACAAAGACGACGGAGTAAAATTGAGTTAATTCGTCTGTTAAGGGTTCGGTTTCAAGCTTTTATTATTTTAACCAAGTTAGATCAATCACTTTAAGATAAGAACCGCTGAGCGCGTCCACATACATCAACTCGGAACTTACGACTCGTAAATAGAGATAAATTTTAAATGTAACAACCTCACCAGTCATACATTACAGGTACTAGTTGCTTATCGCGCTCATATCAGAAGTAGTACCGTATAAAACTGCCGTAACTCTATAATAGGCAAACCTCTTCAGTAGCGGGACGACCGGCGACCGCGACCGGCTGCGGGCTGCGGCTGCGGATGCGGGTGAAGGTGGAGGCCGCCGGTTACTGTCGGTGCGCTCGCGCCGGTCGCGGTTGCGCGCTGATTAAAACCCGAAGCGTCATTACGCACGGTGACTCGGCGGAACTGCGCTCGCGCAACAATATCACGCTAACGAAGTATCGATAATAATCGTGAAGACATTTCGTAAACGGTACGCATGGACACGGCCGCGGCGGGCCGAGGAGCAGGCGGGGCCACGGGGCGGTCGCTCGACGGCGACGGAGTGATATATAGAACACGAGATGTCATTGCGAGAAAAGTGTGTGAAGGGAGTGACGGCGTGGATCCAGATCCGGGCGGCGGGGTGGCGCGGGGCGCGGGGCGAGGGCGCGGGCCGCGGAATGCCGCGCGCGAAGTTTTTGCGCACCCGCTCCCCAAACACGCACTGGTGCACCCACTTACACAACATTATCTCGATTTGAAACGTTTTCTTTACATTATTCATTGGTTAAGATAGGAACCCCTTAAAAATTAAGAACCTGAGAATGACATCGGATATATGAAGGGCCTCTGTGAGGACGTTAGTCAGCAGTCTGCGTTTCCAATCTTTTTTGTTTACTTACACGAAACATACGGTTTAACATACTAGTATTATATTTTATTTTATACCGGATATTAACATATACCTAATTCAGTGGCCTGTGTAATAAGCAAACGCAAAATGCGTTCACTAATATAAAAAAAAATTACCAGTTCATACATGTACACCATGCCTCCCTTTTGAAACACGGAGGGGATTTAGGCCATAGTCCACCACGCTGGCCCAATGCGGGTTGGACCACGCGCCGAGCCAAAACGAGTTTTCTTAGACGCGCAGGTTTCATCACGATGTTTTCCTTCACCAATCCGTACATAAATCCGAAAATACGAATTTAGTGGTACAGGACCGCACTATAATTTGAACCCGCAACCTTCCGTTTGTAAGTCTGGGTTATCATGAGCATCGCTCCACTAATAAATTACGTTGAAATTATTGTGATGAAATGCTAAAATAATACAATTTCATGTTATTTGCGTTGTTTTTTTAAGTTAACACGAATTAAATGTTAGATGGCCTATTAAATACTATTAATCAATAAGCTAAGAAATATACATTTTTTTAAAGAAAAACAAGAATTTGCTTGTTTACATAATAGATATATTTTCTAAATTGACATCACTATAAAAATAACATACAAACAAACATACACTTTATAAATTCTCATTATAACAAAGATGTTTTAACAAATAGTGTATTATGTAATTTTGTATCAAGGTAAAGGCTCGACGCTCACAAACCAGCCAGGTTGAATGTGGTTTAGTCTAGGTGTAACTGGACACCAGCGTCAACGCGGCTGGTTCACAGTCCGCCGCCTCCAGCTCGGTGGGTGACGTGTGACGTGACACCACCCCGCTCCGACCACTGCCTGCAGTACCTACAGCTGACCGCATCACTGACCGCGCCGCCACTGGCGCGACACCAGCCACTGAACGCATCATCACAAACACGTTTTATTTCCCCATCTTGATTACTTTCCATTGTAACGACACATTTCACACTTTACACCCCATTGTTATAGAATGTTTTACTTCATTGTTTTAGCACTTTGAATTATGAAAGTTGGATTCCCATTAAATTATATTTTGTGAATAAAATGAGTGAAATTAAAGAAATTCTAGGTAATAGAATAGCGTGTCGTTTCAATGCGCGAGAACAAATAGAACAATGACAGCGAGCAAATGGTGAAATGATAGGTTACCTATTGTAACGTAGTATTAATAATGTTAACATAATGAAAGAACGTGATTATTAAGACTCGTAATACTTCATCATAAAAACTAAGACATAGGTACCTATCACATTTTTCAAAATTGATATAGCTAAGAATAAATAGGTAATTGTAGATTTGGCACTAGTCCTGCAACATGGTGCAGTCAATCCAGATGAAATAATTCAAAACAAGAGGGTGAATATACTAGATGACTCGGGACCACGGGGTGGTCGTGGTCGGTTCGCGGTGCTTGTTGTGAGCGTGCACTCGCAAACTACATAATGAAGTAATGCGGTGATTTATCCCGGCTCTCCCACGCGCGGCCGGCTGCGCCATTACCGGGGCAATTTGACCTGCGACCGCCGCCGCCGCCGCCGCCGCCGCCGCCGCCGCCGCCGCGTATATGGAAATGCTACCCGATCTCAGTTTTACAAGCAAGATTTATGAAGATTATCACTAAAATCCTTCTACTATTCAGATCAGTGAACGCTTTGGAATCAGGTATGGATTCCGAATAGTTCGAAATATTTTATAGTTCAGGAAATTATAACGGAAACCCTTCCGCTATTCAGAATCTTACACTTTCGAAAGTAGGCGCGATCTGAGCCGCGGGAGGATTTTCATATCCTAAAATACATATATGCCCCCGAACTCTGATCGTAAGCGGCACGTGCGTAAGAGAGAGATCGATATCTCTGTGTTGTATTTGTTTTGATTTTAAAATTACCTAGTTCCGTTACCGATGTACCTAATGAAAGAACAAAATATTACTTCCGTGTTTTTGGTTATTTTTCGCCTTCTATTTCAATAATCATCATATCAGCCTATTGCAGTCCACTGCTGAACATAGGCCTCCCCCAAGGTGCGCAACTTTGCACGATCCTCCGCTTTTTGCATCCAGCCACTACCCGCTATCTTCTTTAGGTCATCTGACCATCTGGCTGGGGGGCGACCTAAACTATGTTTGCCAAGACGTGGTCTCCATTCGACAACCTGTCTACTCCAACGCTCGTCGGTTGGTAGTTTTATTAGCTGGTCATTTCCGACAAACCCTCCCAGTCATTCAGAGGGGAACACCAGCAGATGAAATTCAAGCATGCATTAAATCATCAAGCTTATGGTCTAGAGTTGAAAAGCTCAGCCTGAAAACGAATATGAGAGTGCATCTTCATAATGCTGTGGATTTGGGACTTTACGCAGAAATGTTGTTGAAAATTGGTGATGGTTGTTTAGATCTTGACGGTGAATGTTATATATCACTATCAAGAGAGTTTTGTAATTTAGTAGAAAATGATGTGGATCGCAATATAAGCACCAAAAAATGAAGTGGTTAATAATAAGATTAACACCGACACATTTTAAAAGATGTGCAGGGAGAAATGAAGAAATATTTGTCGATGGATACAATTATGGATACGGAACGTACTTCATATCCTGTCGAGTTTTTAAATTCACTTGAACTGTCAGGTGTACCGTCACATAAACTTCAATTGAAACTAAATGTACCAGTAATACTGATGCGCAATCTAGATGCTCCTCGGCTATGTAATGGAACAAGGCTTCGTATAACGAAACTGGGGCAGAATATACTTGGTGCTTTTTAACAGGTGTCGGCAAGGGAGAAAGTGTTATCATACCTCGGATTCCAACTGACCTTCCCTTTCAATTTAAAAGAGTACAGTTTGCCGTCAAGAGCTTTGCTGTTACTATATACAAAGCACAAGGGCAGACATTACAAGTAGCAGGAGTGCATTTAGAAAAGCCATGCTTCTCTCATAGCCAACTATTTGTAGCGTATTCACGTGTATCTAATCTAATGCCCGGAATTTACACATATTTGCACCCGACGGAAAAACTTATTTAACATAGTCTACAAAAATGTTCTAGATCAATACTCTGCATTTTATCTTTTTAATTGTTATAATTGAAAATTACTTATTTATTTTTGTTACCTACAAAAAAATATTTTTTAACGTTTGTTGTTGCATTTCAATAAAGCATGTTTTGAGTTTTTGAAACTTCATTGTAGGTATGTAGTAATTTTTAAAAATTGATAATCCCACCCAAGCAATAAAATATAGTTATCATATTGATATATTTCTATTGTATGATTTCTAATACTCATTTAATGGATTCAATGCGAGCGAAGCCGCGGGTAAAAGCTGGTATAAAATAATTGTAATAGTTCGGAAGTGTTAAATTTTTAATGTATTATAAATTGTCATGTTTGTGTAAGTACCTATGATAGCGCATTAAAATAATATTGTATTCTACCACATAAATGACAGTATTTTTATACTGATTATTAAAGCAATTCATGCGAAACTATTCCCTAATCACGAACTCTTTTATGGGTCAATGTATACGTTTCTATAATAAGATTCCCATGTGTATTCAAAATTTACCTTTGGATAAATTTAAGACAGTAATTAAACAAAAACTTTGCAAAAAGGGCTATTACAAAATTTCTGATTACCTAACTGACAAGCAGCCATGGGAATGAACTGCTCAGCTCTAGAGTTATTTCAGAATTAGTTAAAATTAGAAAATAAGAAAATTTGTAATGCGAATAAAAAGAGCACCTTCAGAGTTCCTTGCCCGTTCTTCTCTGGGGAAGACTGCACCTTTGCGAATAAGTAGGCGTAGAGTCAGTAGGTCAATAGAATGAATATGTAAGTATGTATGTATTTAAATCGTGTTTTTGAAGTGGTTAGTTAACGAAAACTAATAATAACGTCGTTAATTAAAGAAAGACTCCAACAATTTTTAAGCGAGTGACTTGGTTTTTGTTGTTGACAAATATGCATCGAGCACATATCCTGTAAATTCCACTACTCATACTAATAACCTTACCTACTACTGTAATAAGAGCCAATAATAAAATCATTTCAGCAGAATTTTAACCCTCCGCATACCAGGTGGGGTCTAATAAACCCCAGGCGGTGAAAAATCTATATATTTTCAAAAATTTTCGTGCGCGGAATCTGAAGCTCTCAGTAGCTGGAGTTGCGACGTTCTTACACTGGCAAGTACCATTAGTTTAGTGGTGCGTGCGTTTTTTAGGGCTCTAGATGCGTTTTTGTTTAGAATTGTTGTTATTTGAGCATATACAAAATGCAATTATGGCGAACTAAAGAACTCCTACCTACCTCGAAATTGAAGTAAAAATTTAAAGATGTATCATCGTTGTTCAATTTTTTTTAATTTAGTCAGTTTAATTACAAAAATTGGTAATTATCAATTCTTAGGGTGATTTCAAGTCTAAATTAGTAGTCAGAAGATGGCATTTTCGCTACCCTTTTTCAACAAACCATTTAATCTATTTCATTTTTTTTTATATAGTGCTACTCAGGTTATGTTCAATTTCAAAAATATGCAATAATAATTCAGTACTCCTATTCCTATCTGATTACAGCGACCATTTTGTTAGGGTATGTCAGACCCCACCTTGTATGGCATGTTACAAATTTTTACCTGGTATGCCGAGGGTTAACCCGAATAAAGACGCAAACATCTTCTCCGAGTTACTTTGTCCTATTAATTTCTGCTTCCTAATACCTACTGTTGATAAGGATCATATATACTCATACTAATACCTTACTCCTGTGAAAAAGGCCAAGACTATACTAATTTCTAAGATAATAGGTACCCTACTGTGATAAGGGCCAAGAGTAGAAGTATGGCAAAAAAGAGTATGAATTAAAAAGTGGCAACACTGTAGCATCGTCTCTTTCAAATCAATCTGAAAAACGGAACGACACTACAGTGTTGCCACTTTTTAATTCATACTCTTTTTAGCCAGACTGTAAAATCATTTCGGCAGAATTTTAACATGAATAAGAAGCACTTCGCAGATTTCAAACATCTTCTCCGAGTAACTTTGGTAATTTTAACAAAAAACATACAACAAATGTACAATTGAAAAACCAAGTTCACTTAAAAAACCGGCTGAGTGCGAGTCGAACTCACGCACGAAGTGTTCCGTACAATTATCTATACTTAATATCGAGCAACAAACGGCAAAAAATCACGTTTGTTCTATGGGAGCCAGAGTCCGACTCGCACTTGGCTTTTTAGATTATTTAAGTATTTGTGGCTATAACTGTACCAGAAACACATCATCTGTAAAAATTTCAACTGTGTAACTATCACGGTTCATGAGATACAGCCTCGGATAGAGTTATCTATAAAAATGGCAAAAAAACACTTTTTGTATAGGAGTCCCCTTAAATATTTATTTTATTCTATTTTTTAGTATTTATTGTTAAGTATAGCGGCGACAAAAATACACCACCTGTGAAAATTTCATGAGATACAGCCTGGTGACAGACGGACGACAGAGTCTATGACTCTTCTGTCCGTCCGTTCAGTCCCGATTTTACCCTTTGGGTACGGAACCTTAAAATAGTGGCTTTATGATCATTTACTCATTTGACTATACTTTTAAATAAAAATGTCTGTATTATGAACATGGACTTCCAAAAAAAAGTATATATTAGATCCATGATTATGAATTACTCATAGACATAGAAAAAATAAGTACACTTTATGTCAGTGGAATTACTCCTTTGCCAGTATTAAATAAGAAAGAGAGTGGCTGTATATTCATATAATCGTTTGCCGATACTAAATTTTTAAAAAAAGGTTAGTAAAAATAAATATAGCCTCGTCTTGGCCTCGTCATATAGTTTGTGGCCTCGTCGGCCAATCACAACTCACAAGGAAGTGATAGGCGGCCAAAAGGACTAGCTTCCAGGCCAGAAAATAATTAATAAAAAAAAAGGAAGTGATAGGTACCTAATGTCGTAAACTTTCGTAGAAAAAAAGCGCGGGAAACTTCGGTTCGTCCGGTCGTGTTTTTTCTTTCAATTTTGTTAATTAATGATATTTTAAGGATCAGTTAAGTTATTTAGTGTAGTATTGTATATATTTAATCTCCTATTTAGTGTAAATATTAGTTTGTGTACATATCTTCATATCTGGTAAGTTTTTCAATATTTAATTAAAATGGGAGACGAGCCTCCGGATCCCGGAGGCACGGTGCCCTCAGTTGGATTAAATATCACGTATGATGATCTCAAAAATATTGATTCATCATCTGCCATGGACACGGAAGACGGTATCCAAAAATCCGCTAGGAAACGTGTGCGGTCACTGCACAAAGTTTGCAAACACTGCAACAAAAAAAGAAAAAAAAAGGATGGAAAAGAGAGCCACGCTCATTGTAAATGTGATATTGAGGAAAGTGAAGAAACTTTTAAAACTCCGGTGGTTAGTAATATTGGTCCAGTTCAGTCGAATTCCCAGCCACCCGTTATTGAACCATCATCAAACACATCTATCAACCAAAATAATTCCCAGCCTCAGATTTTAAGATACTATGAACCAACAGATTTGGCCCCATATGTTATTCACGTTCAGAAAGTCCAATCTAGCCCTTCTGATCAAACCACACTCCATCCAATTCAGTTTGGCAACTTTTTAAAAAAGAATAATTTCAGAAATATTGTAAATGGCAGTTTAAAAAGGATAGGCAGAAACAGAGTATCCCTGGCTTTCACTACTCACACTGATGCAAACAATTTTGTAATACACCCCAGTCTTGTTGAGCAAAATTTAAAAGCAATTATACCTAGCTTTAATATAACCCGAATGGGTGTTGTACGTGGTGTCCCAGCAAGTTGGTCTGCTGAAGAGGTGTATGAAAACATTTCTGTCCCAGTTGGTTGCGGTAGAGTTCTAAAGGTAAGGAGAATTAGTAGAAAAACAGTAGTTGATGGCAAAATTTCATTTAATAATTCAGAAACAGTAATATTAACTTTTGATGGCCAAGTTTTACCTAAAAGAATTTTTATGTGTTATTCAGCTCTACAGGTTGATTTGTATGTATATCCTACCATACAATGCTATAAATGCTGTCGTTTTGGTCACACTAGTGTACAATGCCGCTCCAAACCACGCTGCTATCAGTGTGGAGACCAACATCTTGGAGAATCTTGCGATGTTGAAGAGCATGAATATTCTTGTTGTTTGTGCTCTGGTAGTCACAAAGCTACTAGTAAGTCCTGCCCCGAGTTTATTCGACAGAAGGAAATAAAGGTCACTATGGCCCAAAATTGTGTTTCTTATGCTGAAGCTTCAAAATTACATCCTCCTGTTTCCAGATCCTTTGCCGATGTCGTTGCTAATTCCCATGTCAATCCCAAACCTTCTTCGTATAATGGACCTGTCGCCCGTAATGTTCGCTCTCCTTTAACTTCTCCTAGACCTCAAAGTTTAGGTAGCTCATATAAAAAAACTGTTTCTATAAAGCCGCGGTCACCTCCAAAACAGCTGAGTGGATATGATCGCGCAGCGCACGCAGCATTTGCGAAAGAATATGACATGACCGCGTCATCCTCTAATGGCGCAGCTTTGAATCACAGAACAAAAGAATCTAGCAAACAACCATCTGTAGCAGAAATCTTGATTAGTCTTGAACAGTTATTATCTAATTTTAACTCAATTCCATCAAACAATTTACCGTCCAACGTTGCCCATTTTATTGTTAACACTCTATCCTCAGTTTCTTCTTTGTATTCTATTTATGGGTCAAAAGGTCCTACAATGGAACTGTCGCAGTATTCGTCATAAAAAATCTGAACTTATCTATCTATTGAATAAATATGATCCCTCTATCCTTTGTCTTTCTGAAACTTGGCTTAATCCTGAAATTTTGTTTAAGGTTTCAGGTTATGTTGGTGTTAGAAATGACAGAGATGAAGAGGGTGGCGGTGTTGCCATCCTCATTAAAAAAAATATTTTTTTTAACTCTTTCTCCCTTCCTCCTTTAAGCAATGGCATTGAAGCCATTGCAGTTGTTGTAAATAATATTTGTATAGTCTCTATTTATATTCCAGATCCTTCGGTTACTTTATATAATGAATTAAATCAAATGATATCTCTACTTCCTAAACCCTTTCTATTACTTGGTGATTTTAATTGCCAACACCAATGCTGGGGAAGTCATGCTTCTAACTACTATGGAGAGGAAATGTTAGATATTTTAGACTCGCAAAATTTATGTTTGTTAAATGATGGGTCTCCCACTCGACTTACACGGCCTGGTGAAGGTCCTAGTGCACCTGACCTATCCATATGCACCCCAGATCTAGCAACTCTCCTTTCTTGGCGTACACACGCTTCAACTTGTGGAAGCGACCATTTTCCTATGATTATAGACTTCCCCTCTATGTGTACTATAAACAAAAAACCAAGACCTCGTTTAAGACACCGTCTCCCTAAGGACTGGTTATTTTTTTCTCAGAAAGTAGAAGAGAAAATTCGCTTACTACCCCTAGTTAGTGCTGGAAATGGTTCTGAATGTTCTGAGGCTTTTTCGAAAATTTTGATCGAGGTTGCTGACGAGATTTTTCCTATTAAAAATAATAAATGTCGAAAAATCCCGTTCCCTCCATGGTGGGATAGGGAGTGTTCTGAGATTATAAGAAAAAGAAAGATCGCCGAAAGTAATTACTGTCTTCTCATGACGACGGAAAACTATGAGACATACACGATTGTTGCTGACGAAACCAGAAAACTTTTAAAGAAAAAGAAGTTTGAAGGTTGGAAAAACTTTTGTGCTTCAATTAGTCCTGATGTTTCTCCGTCTGTTGTTTGGCGCAATATCAAGAGATACAGAATGGCTCTTAATTCTACTACTTCTCGTGCAATATCATCTGGGCTGGCTAACCAGTTTTTGGATAGATTGGCTCCCCCATTTGTACCTGAATCTTCTTCATTATTTCATCTTATTCCCCCTTTTATTTCTAATTCTAGTCTTAATTCCCCTTTTTCTCTTTCAGAGTTGAGGGGGGTTCTATCATGTGTCAAGGATTCGTCTCCTGGCGATGATGGAATCCCTTATTCCTTTCTAGTAAATTCTAGTGATTCCGCCCTTAATTATTTTTTGGATGTTGTAAACTCCATAATGGTTTCTGGAACTATTCCATTGTCTTGGAGATCTCAGACAATTATTCCGATATTGAAACCGAAAAAGCCTTCTTCTGATGCTGCCTCGTATCGTCCCATAGCCCTGTCATCTGTTTTGGCCAAGCTTGCTGAACATTTGGTAAAGAATAGGTTGGAGTGGTTTGTGGAAAGCAATGGTCTGTTAACTTCTGGTCAGTTTGGATTTAGAAAAGGTAAAAGTACCCTGGATAACGTTAGTTTATTTGTATCTGATATTAGATTAGCCTTTTCTGTTAATGATTCCGTCCTTGCTGCCTTTGTAGACATTAGTGCTGCGTACGACAATGTTCAAATCCCTATTTTACATAAAAAACTACTTACCTTGGGCGTCCCTTCCATCCTTGTCTCCTTCATTATTAACATGTTAACTGAAAGATTTATTCATTTAGATCTTCAAGATGGTACTCGTCTCTCCAGGACTGTGTGGAGGGGTCTGCCCCAGGGATCTGTTCTTAGTCCTATCTTGTATAATATTTATACATCTGACTTGGAGTCATCTCTTTCCCATTTAGTTAAAGTTGTTCAGTATGCTGATGACTTACTTATATACTCTTCTGGTAATAATATTCATACAGTTAGTGAAAAGTTAGAATATTCACTTATTAATTTAAAAAGTTGGCTAGATAATAATTCTCTTGATTTATCAGTTGCTAAGAGTTCTGTGGTTTTGTTTACAAGAAAGCGGATCCATCCTGTCATAACAATTAAATATGGGGACTCTACATTACCAGTAAATACGAAGGTAAAATTTTTGGGAGTATTTCTGGATTCCGGATTGACTGGAGTTCCTCACTCTGATTATTTAGTCTCTAAATGTCAACAAAACTTAAATATTATTAAATGCCTCACTGGCGTGTGGTGGGGGGCACATTCTTTTTCCCTTAAGCTGGTTTTTAATGCTCTAATACGAAGTTTGCTGGATTATGGTACTTTTGTGTTAGAACCATGTAATATGTCTGCTTTGAACAAATTGGACAAGGTTCAATCAAAGGCATTGAGGATAGTCTTGGGTGCTATGAAATCCAGTCCCATAAACGCCATGCAGGTGGAGGCAGTAGAACCTCCACTTCATTTGAGACGCCAGTTCTTATCTGACAAATTCCTATTCCGCCGTCTGCAGCTCTCCGATCACCCCTTATTAAACATATTAAGTCGTCTTTCAGATGAAATTAATACTTCTGCGTATTGGCAACATAAATCATTGCCATGTTTAATAAAGAGCTACCGAAAGTATCTCAACTTACAGGTTCCTATTTCAAATTCAATCCGTTTTCCTCCTTTTTCAGTTCCTTACGAAGCTTTAACCCTTATTCCAGATGTCCGTCTTAATATGGGGGTCTCCAAAGGTGATTCTGAAGCTTCCCATACACTTAATTTCTTAAAAGACTCGTTATTCCATGGTTGGCACTACATATTCAGTGATGCGTCCAAGCATTCTCCAAATGGTAATGTTGGAGTCGGAGTTGTACACTTGCAATATAACATTGTACAGAAAATTAAACTACCTGTAGAATGCTCCGTGTTTACAGGGGAATGTTTTGGTTTGTTCAAGGCTGTTGAGTATGTTATGTTAGCCAAATTGCCAAAAGCTGTTGTGTTTTCCGATTCTATGAGCGCTCTTCAGGCGCTATCTAGATTCCCCTTAAAATCAAATTCTGTGCCGCCTGTAATTTTAGACATCCGAAACCTTTTGCTGAAATGTTTTTTAAAACAATATGATGTAGTCTTCGCCTGGGTGCCGGGCCACTCTGGTATTTCGGGCAATGAGCGAGCTGATCGACTTGCAAATGAGGCCATAACCTGCGGGGATTTAGCTCATTACAAAGTTTATGCCAATGATTTGGTTGCTTTACCTGGTGTTCACCTCAGGGACTCCTGGGCTGAGCTCTGGTCTACCAGCGCCCAAATTAAAGGTAAAAATTACTATAATATACAACCGACAGTTCCGAACAAAGCATGGTTCTGTAAAATCAGGTTGGGTCGGAGGGCGACATCTGTCATCAGTCGCATGCGATTGGGGCATGTTTGCACTCCGGTGCACCTGTCGAGGCTCGGAATTGTGCAAAATGATTTATGTGACTGTGGAGCGTTGGGTGATTTGGACCATATATTTTTTATTTGTCCTCAAAATGATAGTTCCTCACTTTTCCAGAATCTTGTTTCAATCGGCACTCCTCTTCCTACATCTATTAACGTCCTCTTGTCCACTAACAATCCTTGTATATACAGGGTGTCCCAGAATTAGGCCGTCACGCTGACACCGTAGGTAGATGGACTTAAGGCGCATCACATAAGCTTAACATGCCCATAGAAAAGTGTCATGAGCATTGAGTATGAACAGTTTTATTTATTTTTGAAAAAAATACCACTTTTTGATGATTTTGGTATCAGTGAGCTTTTAAAAAACTATTTATTTAAAAGAAAAATACGTTTACGGCTTGGCCGATATTTATTTATGATGTGGCGAACATTATTTAGTAGATGATTAAAGACAAACACCGACAAATTTATTGTCAAAGTCAACTTTTATTCTCTCAAAAAAACAATAACTCGACTTTGAGCAGCTACCACGAAAAAAAAATACATGGAACTTAATGAACAAATACTTTTAAAAAATACCTTATGCTATGCCAAATCCAGAATGGTATTACGTGTATTGCAAAAACAACAAATTCGAGGTATTAGACATCGAAGTCCTACCTAAGTCGAATTATTAAAAAAAACCTAGGAAGTCCCTTCAGTTGACAAAATCGAGTAGTTAAGAGAAGTGGTCTAGTAGGGTGTCTCTTTTTTAGCCTGACTAAGTAATAGGGAGTGAAAAAGATAAAAACTAAGTCGCTGTTCGAACCAAAATGGCATCTAATGGACATAAACAAGACAGATATTATTAGAATGGTACCAGATTAGACACCGGTTTGCTGGGAACAATGGAGACGTTGAAGGATAATAAAAACGGTTCATTATGAACTCATTTTATTATTTTTTACAACAAGTGCTATGCCAAATCCAGAATGGTATAACAATTGCAACAATAGCCCTTTGATTCTTTACACAATACGTCAGAGAGAGAAAAAAGCTTAAAGGGGAAGTTGACGTCACGCGGTTTTTTTCCTGGAATTGCGTCCCTATACAAAAGAAACGCGGGCAGCGCAAAAGCACATTATGAAACAGATACAGAATTGTTTTAAACAGAAAGGGATGGAGATAGCTGATATCAGACTGACACGACCCACCAGGTAGTAATGTAAACCAGTTCGTTACCTTGCGTTTCGTGCTACACTCGTATTCTCTGCGCCGCGCCGCTACTGTTTTGCTTGTGGTTTTGACGATTTAAAGCATTCCTACCGGACTCTGATTTGCTTGTGATTTGGACTACTTTTGTAACGGAAACGACGACTCAGCGCTCAACCGGACTTTGATTTGCTTGTGAATTTGAATTTCTGTGAAACGGACACGATGCCGAATGACAACAATCGTTACGGTCATAACGAGTATGCAGACATGCACCTAATTTATGGTGAAACGAGGCACGTTTCGACTCGTGGTAATGTGACCTACAATGCCCGGTTGGCTGCGAGATTGTATGCTGAACGATATCCCAATCGTACGCCGACAACATACGAAATTATTTTAAGAGTGGTAAATGCTTATCGCGAGGGTCGAGTACCAGGAATCAGAGCTACAGGTGCTGGAAGACCCCGCACTATAGACGATGACGTAGTACTGGATGAAGTTCGCCAGGAGCCAGGTACCTCAGTGCGAATCATTGAAAGGCGCACAGGTATTTCGAAATCGTCAGCTCACCGAATTTTGAAACGCAACAGATACCACCCGTACCATATTCAACGAGTCCAAACGCTTCTTACCGCCGATTATGAACGACGCATCGTATTTTGTCGCCAAATGATTGCGAAATGGAGAGAAAACCCTAATTTCTTCAATGACGTCTTATGGAGCGACGAATCAGCCTGCAAAAGAGATGGCTATTTGAATTTACACAATCTCCACAGCTGGCAGCTCTCAAACCCTCATGAAAAACGAGAAGATCGTTCGCAACACCAATTCAAAATTAATTTGTGGACAGGCATACTCAATGGCCAAATCGTAGGGCCTTTCGAGCTGCCAGCTGTCCTGAACGGACAAAGTTATTTGAATTTCCTGCAAAATGATTTACCTAATTTACTAGAAGGGCTGGAGACGTATTCTGAAGAACTGAGGGAGAGAATGTGGCTACAGAATGACGGCTGCCCCGCACACTACGCCCGACCTGTACGCGAGCACCTCAATGAAGTATTTCCTAACCGCTGGATTGGGCGTCTGGGGCCAATCTTATGGCCGCCCCGTTCCCCAGATTAAAATCCCTTGGATTTTTTTACTGGGGATGTTTAAAAGATAAAGTTTATTCAAAACCAATAAGGTCCGAGGCTGAATTACGACAAAGAGTATTCGAAGCTGCTCAAGAAATCTCGTCGATGAGCATGAGGAGATTAGGCCGTAATTTTATCAGAAGATGTCACTTGTGCATTAGAGTAAGGGGAAGACAATTTGAGCACTTGTTGTAAAAATAATAAAATGCGTTCATAATGAACCGTTTTTTATTATCCCTCAACGTCTCCATTGTTCCCACCAAACCGGTGTCTAATCTGGTACCATTCTAATATCTGTCTTGTTTATGTCCATTAGACGCCATTTTGGTTCGAACAGAGACTTAGTTTTTATCTTTTTCACTCCCTATTACTTAGTCAGGCTAAAAAAGAGACACCCTACTAGACCACTTCTCTTAACTACTCGATTTTGTCAACTGAATGGACTTCCTAGGTTTTTTTAATAATTCGACTTAGGTAGGACTTCGATGTCTAATACCTCGAATTTGTTGTTTTTGCAATACACGTAATACCATTCTGGATTTGGCATAGCATAAGGTATTTTTTAAAAGTATTTGTTCATTAAGTTCCATGTATTTTTTTTTCGTGGTAGCTGCTCAAAGTCGAGTTATTGTTTTTTTGAGAGAATAAAAGTTGACTTTGACAATAAATTTGTCGGTGTTTGTCTTTAATCATCTACTAAATAATGTTCGCCACATCATAAATAAATATCGGCCAAGCCGTAAACGTATTTTTCTTTTAAATAAATAGTTTTTTAAAAGCTCACTGATACCAAAATCATCAAAAAGTGGTATTTTTTTCAAAAATAAATAAAACTGTTCATACTCAATGCTCATGACACTTTTCTATGGGCATGTTAAGCTTATGTGATGCGCCTTAAGTCCATCTACCTACGGTGTCAGCGTGACGGCCTAATTCTGGGACACCCTGTATAAATGTATTTCTGTTTTTATTGAACTTAATAATATTAGAATATAAGTATTCTTGTAGATTGTTCTGTATTATATTTCGTTTTCCATATAATAATCCTTTCCTGATCCTTATTGTTTTTTCCAAATTCCGTTCCTTATCCTATTTTTTCCGTGTAATAAAAGTTTCCTCGTTTTTGTAAATAATCTTAACATTTGTCATTGGCCTAACGCTAACCGCGAAGTGCCACAAAAAAAAATAAAAAAAAAATAAAAAAAAAACTTTCGTACAAACAAAGATTGCAAAATAAACATAATATTTCAAAAGCAACAAGTGTAACCATTGTGAAAGGAATTCTTTGATTTTATAAGTTTGTTACCTGCTGTCTCGATGTAGGACTTTATTACGATTGTGACTATATTGGGAACAGATGGTTTCAATAGGAAGTAAACAGGGATAAGTAAATATGACTGACTCTAGTTCTTTTTCATCACTTCTGGCGCTGGCCGACAGCCACTTATCCAAGACAGACTTACTAGGAAGTCGCTCAGAAGATGACAATCGAATATATATTCCACCGTTGACGGGGCCCCAAGGAGGGACCCTTTCTGATACAAGACTTTCTTTTTCACCTGGACAATGCATACCCGTTCCAAAATTAAGTTTAAGTGAAAGTCCTATCCAAAGTGTCCTTGCAGAACAAGTGGCAAATATGCTAAGAGCAAAGGAACTAAGAAAACAACAGGAAGAAGAAAAGCAGAGACTTGCAGAGAAAATGAAGGAAATGAAACTTGAAGAAGATGATTGTGTCATAGATTTGATGCAAGCATTACTGGTTCCTGGTGGACCTGGCCCTTCATTAAAAGAAGTAACTAAAAGCAGTAGTAGTTCTTTTGAATCATTATTTGAACCAAAGTTCATAGATTGTGATGAAGCGGAGGACATCAAACCCCTTGAGCCATTGTTACCATGTAAAACAGACATGTCATACATTGTTTTTCAAAAGGTTAAAAAAGGAAAGTGTTCAGCCTTTGGCAAAGTTCTAACTTCTAAATTGAGACCTGTTGCTGCACCATATTTGAAGGATGACATAGAATGTAATTTTGTACGGTTTGACTTTAAGACCCAATCACCTTGTGACATAATCAAAGAACGGCAAAGAAAACCATCTTCATACAACACATATGCCTCTAATATTTTCAGTGTTATTTAACAACACTTGTTATATAACACTGAACATAACATGTGAATGGAACAAAAATGTTAATAGTTATACTATAGGCATATCTGCAGCTCAAGTTAGCTGCTACAGGTGAAATGTGCCACGATCAAATATCAAAATGACAATGTCAGAGGGCGAGTTAGTTTTGCGCAGTCAAAGTAAAGTTTCACTGTAATCTGAGTGGTGGGACCTTCGAAGTTGTCTCGGGTTGTACTAGACCCACAGTTTTGTTTGTATTATCTAATTAATTAAAATTATTTAAATCTGAACAAGGTATTTTGTAAAAAAAATTCGTAACATGATAAAATCCATGTTGTTGATAGTTTTTTTATAAGTAGAAGCTTGTTAAATTTTTGTGTAAAATCTTGCAAAATTCAATGAAAGTATTTAATTAATCATTTTTTATCAATTAAATCTTTTTGTACCTACATACATCTTTTTTTTTATTACCAAATTTCATTACTTTTGTCTATTCCTTCTAGTTTTTAGTGGATCCAAACACATAAAATCCTCATAATACTTCTTTGTTCTGTGACAAAGAAGTATTATGAGGATTTTATGTGTCCTCATAATACTTCTTTGTTCCTCACCCACATGTTTCTACTGCTGCAATTTCAAGATTGGACGTTTTTGTGGCCTTGGCCTACTTTTGCCGATTAAATCTAATAAAATTATAATGAAGTACTCATTTATACTGGTTTTTTTGTTGTAGATAGATTTCTAACCAAAGTAAGTAGTTTGTTATGTCCTCAGACCAATTATGTCTTACTAACATTTTTATTAGTGTGTTGTTCTTTATTTCTTTTTCAGAAAACAATACTCTGATACTGGAAGACCCTACTGCAACTGCTTCGCCTATTTACCTATTATATTGACGTGACACTGGCAGAAATGTCCAAACGGACGAGCCAAATAAAAAAAAAGTTTGGCCACGTACCTTGGGTCAGTGGTGACATACCTACTCTTTGCCTTGGGTGGTGTTAGCATAAAGACGAAAACTTACGCAAATAGGGAACCTACTCTTGGTTTTGTTCAAAGTTAAATACTTATACCACCTGAGGTCCCGTGCCTTTAACTTTGTCCCGTGCCTTTAACTTTGTCCCGTGCCTTTAACTTTGTCCCGTGCCTTTAACTTTGTCCCGTGCCTTTAACTTTGTTCCTGTGGGAATTTTAGAAAGTATGTGTATGTAGCCTATTTCCTTCTGACGGCTAAGCTTATATTTTGCAAATTCATCAATTTGTTTAGTAGGTTTTGCATAATTGAGTAACAAACAAACATTCAAAATATCTTCACCTGCCATGTATAATAGTACCTACCTATGTTTTATTTGCGTCCCTTATTTCGGCACTGCCCAGGTCTCAGATCTTAAATTTAACTAGACAGAAAATCAGTATTTAATTTTTCAAAATTTGTCACCAAAGGAGACAATTTCTACCCCTTCCGTTAATTTGTACGACAAACGTACTAACAGGTAAACAATTTTACAATTTTGTAACTTTTATAAAAGCGATTATATTGTAATTAATATGTGAGCAGCCATCCTCCCGCCCCAGGATAGCGGGCAAATTCTACACCGATACCGATGGTTGAATTTTGATAAAGTAGGTATCAGATAAATGTACAAAAATTGTTCTCTTCATAACATTAAAAAAAAAAATAACGCTTACACTCAAAGGCCCACACTAAGGTTTTTCTTTTTGTGGGTCCCTTGGAACATACATAAAGACCGACGAACACCCGTGACTCGAGAACAAACATCTGCTTTTTACACAAATATTTCTCCTGACTGAAAATCGAACCCAGGACCCGCCTAACAAGAGGCAGCATCACTACCACTCGACCAAACCAGCCGTATCATTAATATAAAACATCAATGGTCTGGAAACATGTGATGCGATTTCTCGATTCAATGTTGAATGATGAATGCCGACGCAGGGGTACCTAGGTATTTTCTTCGTTACGAGTCTACATTTATATTTCATTTGGAGAACATTTTCCCTATGTAATCTATAGAATACTCGCAAAGTGCCTGTTGTTAATTGAATTCCCTCTAAGTTTTTTTCATTATTTTTTTATTATAAGATGGGTTAACTCTTGACCTCAATCTTGACCATAAAGGTCAAAGATGAGGTCGACGATGGAGCGAGTTAACCCAGAAAATGCCTATAAAGGCACTGGTACTCCCACGCACCGACGGAACACAGCAAGCTGTTTGGCGTCGGACTTCGGTAGGAGGGTGGTCGCGAACCAGACGGCCTTTTACAGAGCCTACCACACCGCATGAGACCATAGGACGACACCTCAGATTGACAACAAGCTGGAGGTGTCATCGCCTAAAATGGATCACTAGGAGGCAGGTCTCATTATTGTTTCCTTAGTCGCCTCTTACGACACCCACGGAAAGAGATGGGTGGTGTTATTCTCAACCGATCACCACACAGCGGAGAGTAAACTACAATCTTGACCATAAAGGTCAAAGATGAGGTCGACGATGGAGCGAGTTAACCCAGAAAATGCCTATAAAGGCACTGGTACTCCCACGCACCGACGGAACACAGCAAGCTGTTTGGCGTCGGACTTCGGTAGGAGGGTGGTCGCGAACCAGACGGCCTTTTACAGAGCCTACCACACCGCATGAGACCATAGGACGACACCTCAGATTGACAACAAGCTGAGGTGTCATCGCCTAAAATGGATCACTAGGAGGCAGGTCTCATTTGTGTTTCCTTAGTCGCCTCTTACGACACCCACGGAAAGAGATGGGGTGGTGTTATTCTCAACCGATCACCACACAGCGGAGAGTAAACTACAATCTTGACCATAAAGGTCAAAGATGAGGTCGACGATGGAGCGAGTTAACCCAGAAAATGCCTATAAAGGCACTGGTACTCCCACGCACCGACGGAACACAGCAAGCTGTTTGGCGTCGGACTTCGGTAGGAGGGTGGTCGCGAACCAGACGGCCTTTTACAGAGCCTACCACACCGCATGAGACCATAGGACGACACCTCAGATTGACAACAAGCTGAGGTGTCATCGCCTAAAATGGATCACTAGGAGGCAGGTCTCATTTGTGTTTCCTTAGTCGCCTCTTACGACACCCACGGAAAGAGATGGGGTGGTGTTATTCTCAACCGATCACCACACGGCGATAAGTGAATAGGTAATTATTTATTTATAATTTGAATAATTATGTTGTTATTATTTTACACAATATGCAATTAAAAAACAAGATTACATCTACATTTGCAGAAAAAAACTTTATTTTATAGGACATTCAGGATGTCACTTAAAACAAGTCAAGATTACAATGAAATACATACAAACATACATTAAACGATTTAAATACAGTCAGTCGGGGCAAGTGCGCCATACTTTCTGAATAGTTGATTTTAATGTGTGATAAATTCTCTAAATATTGATATTTGAGTCTACATTTAATTAAATGTGAGAGTTTGGTATTTTGTTATTGCAATGAATGTTAATTCCATCAAAACTATCAATAATTTGACACTATTTTTGATAAATTTCAAAACATGTACGTAGGCGCACTTACCCCTGGAAATGGGGTAAGTGCGCCCATATAAAAAATGCATTAAAGTACCGCGCTACAAGAAAAACATTGTTTTTAATCTATAGAACATGGACAATTAAAAGCATCACACTAGTTTTTTGTTTTATTATATAGTCTTTAAAAGAAATACGGCTAACATTTTGAATTTGGGGCAAGTGCGCCATAGATGGTTAATCAGGGGTTTCAAACCTTTAAATTACTTTTACAAAGTGGTTCTTTTTTTAATTTAAATGTTTGGAGTTTGTGCGTTAGTAAATATTTTTAATAAAACTCAAATTTATTTTGATATTTATTATATTTTTTATTAATTCAAAAGATACAAATTTAAGGTAACAATTGATGTATGGCATAAAAGTATGCAAGTATACACTTTGGGGAATACGCTCTTTGGTTTCTAGTGGACGGCACTTACGAACGTACTCAGAGACGTCAATTAAAGTTAAGAAGTAATTAAATGTCATGATATCCTTGTTTACATCAACAAGACAGAATGTGACAACATCTGGTTAAATGATTAATAATTTAATTGACGTCTCTGAGTGCGGCAGTTAGAAACTTATAAGTTAATCAGACTTAGAGTGCATGGCACTTAGGAACTTACTTATATTGCTCATTAGAATAAAAATCAGCCTTTTTATTTAGACTTAGGCAAAGAACATATTGAGGTAGGCAAAGTGGTCATAGAACTACTTAATGCCACATTCGATAATATTGTGAGGGATATTAAGTTGAAATATATGTACGTGGTCATGGGCTATCAGCCTTTCACCCACAACAAAATGCAAATACAACCCTCAAATCCATTTTTACAGTACGCCTAGGAAGATTTGGCAGCTGGAACATTTTATGTTTTTCTTTCGTCCAGCACAGAAGCATTATAGTGTAAGTAATTAATTATTACGTTGTGGACCTTTGTGAACTGTGTAAGATTTACATACAACGTCACCATTCCAAACAAAATACAAAGTTAAAAATAGAAACATCACTAAAATCAAAAAGGTTGCCGAACTCTGGCTTGGGGCAAGTGCGCCATACTACTACAGTTTAGGCGCACTTTCCCCTCACTTGATTATTTTGAAGACATAATTTTAAATTGTTAAAAAAAACATTTATTATCCTATTTAGGTGTAAAATACATTCACAGATTTAAAGAAAAACATCTAAACTTTGTACTTATCTCGTTGGTTTGCCACAAAACATAAAACTTTTAAAAGATTTGGCCGGATTTATAACACGAGTCATCTCCGATCCCATGTGCAAATGACACTCAAACTTAAATGGCGGATATGTCAAGTTACGGTGAACAGAGCCATCTGAGATTGTTATCTGGAACTATATTTTAGTTTCGTTCGTGAATTTAAGATGGCGTTAGTTGTATAAATTGTTTAGTTTTCGATATTTTAAAGGGTGGCGCGCTTACCCCGTTGGGGCACTTACCCCGGCTGACCTTA
>CATLJT010000278.1:0-14486 GCA_949987775.1 Aproaerema taeniolella
AAATATAAAAAAAACATATTGACTCTCCATAAAACTTGTGAAATTGATGTTTGTTGTCGAGTCATGATCTTTATGTATGTTCCGAGGGACCAACGACACAAGGGAGACCTCACTGTGGGCCTTCGAGTGTGTAGCTTTTATAATAAGCTGATTTGCCTTCGTAAACCACGTCCTTGATCACGTCTATGGTCTCTTCCCATAGACTCTACCTACACCGTGGTCAAAGAGCGAACACAAAAGACGGTTTTTTCTTTCAAAATTAACCTTTTTATCCAATGGCCACCCACGTTAATACAAATGGGGCGTTATTTATGAAAATTGCAATAATTTTCTGTAAACGCGTAGAGGGGGTAAGGTCCCTACATGAGTTTATACAAGATATGGTCACAAGAAGAGAGCTAAGACATCGTAAACTAACCTTACTGTCGACTTTACGAGTGAAGATTACCGATAATAACACGCTTGCTTGCTTTTCTTTATTCCTTACTGGACTTTCGGGTAATTGACTTGGGAATTAAAATCTATAGAAACTGAAGTTTTTATAGATCTCACACAGTAAAGGATATACTTGGATAGGCTCAAAGTCAAAATTAGTTTTATTTCATAGAACATTCAGGATGTTACTTAAAATAAATCAAAGTAGTGAATTACATTAGCATTTTTAATTTTGCGCCCATTCGCAAAGGTGCAGTTTTCCCCAGAGAAGAATAGGCAAGAAATTCCGAGGGGTAGTGCTGTTTTAGTGTATTATGTTAGTGCTCAACCATGCAAATAATATCCGAATGACTCACAAAAGGCGGTCCTAGAGTTAGGTAGTAATTTAGGGCCTAAAGGTTGGGTGGTGAAGGAGACATTAAGATTTATTTGCCTTTTTCCAAAATTGTCATCGTCGCAGTTATTTGAATGCTCCTAGCTGCAGTAAATTAATTTAAAACCAGGCCAATTAATTTTGTTTTAGTACTTCTTTGTTTGGTATGTATTTGGTCAAAGGCACAAAAATTTAGAAAATTGATCATTTTATAATCTCCAACTTTTTGTATGCAATTAAAGGAAATAAGACAACTTCGAATGCTAAGCATGGTTAACATTAACACATATTCTATTTTATTTTAGCAAGATAAACCTTAGTAGCATTTGATTGAGTGAGGATTGAGCAAACAAACAATTTAGGAATACTGTGTCTTATCGTAATAGTTCTTGCAAAGTTCCTTGAAGGAGGCTTATTTATAGAGTAAAGATATCAAATTCACGAAATAATCAATTCATTCATAAGTTATTAAAAACATAATTACTTCTATAGTTTCTAGAGATTGCTCATTTATATGCGGATTTTGCTTGGCGCGGCGATTTAAATAAAATCAAAGAACCCATAAGAACCTATAATAACCCGATTGACCCCTGCACCTATGATTACATTTAAACACCATGATGTAATTTCTATCCGTTTTTCTGTAATCAAATGGTAATTGACAATCGATAGGTCGTTGCACTGAAGGATGAGTCAAACATGGTCGAACTCGCGTCTAGGTGTTGGCAAATAATCAAGTGTTTGTTGAGAATACATTTTCCAAGAAGTTTTCTTTGAATAAGTGCTACGGCTGTGTTGAATTTTGTAGAGGTATAATTGGATTGTTCATACCCATTGGAGAATTGATAATTAATTATTATTCTTTAGGATTGTCTTATAGTTTTGATGCGGAAGTGTTCCCTGTCTTTGGTATCTTCTAAATACCAAAGGCCATGGACCTTCAGGGTCACAACAAAGGCTAAGATGAATTTTAATGGAACTTATTATAATTAATTCTTAGCTTTGCAGTATGTTTTAGTTGCTATAGGCTCCAGCGCCTATAATAATAAATGCTACACACTCAAAGGCCCACACTAAGGTTTTCCCTTGTGGCGTGGGTCCCTTGGAACACACATAAAGACAAACACAAACACCCATGACCCGAGAACAAACATCTGCTTTTTGCACAAATGTTATATTATATTATATAACATTATATTATTATACTATCTTTAGCATGTAACAAAATGGGTTTCAAGCCTTAAATAAAGAGTTACTAATATTAATCAATTAATATTAATCAAGAGATACTTTTAATCACCAAGGCACCGTCCAACCTTCGTCCAACAAAGACACGTAAAAACTAGTGTTGCCAAATAATATTCTAATTTCTAACATATAGTGTCTTATTGTAAAAATGCGAATATAACCTTAATGTTTTCTTGATTAGTAGCGACTAAAAGGAAAAATAAGGCTCTTGCTTATTTTATTCTGTACATTTTAATCAAACGTAATGGATATACGTCCAGGAATGTATAAAGTGTGCATGAGCGGATCCCCCACGCGCGTTGGCTTTAGGCCGCGTATGTCTTGTCAGGTCAGAGAATTCAGAGATAATGTAGAGTGTTATAGAGATATACTAATGTGGTTCTTATTCAAGATGTTTATATCCAAAACAGGGGATTTCTCACAGCAGAAGATACTTTTGCGAGGGACAGTAAATGTATTCATAGCATCGTCTAGCCGCGAAAAGACATAAATGTAATGCCGTTTGTCCAGACATTGCTTTTCTTATGAATTTTAAATTACTTAGGTGCTTTATATTTTCGATGAAAATATAAGTAAATTTTACCGACTTAAAAAAAGGAGGAGGAACTATGTTCGACTGTATGTATTTTTATTTTTTATGTATGTTCACCGATGTCTCCGCCAATTATGGACTGATTTTCAAAATTCTTTTTTTGTTCAACAGAGTATACTACGGAGGTGGTCCCGTATAAATTTTATTGAAAATGATTCAGCGCTTTTAAAAAAATCAACAAAAACAAAAAAATACTACAAACCAGAACATTATCTAAATAAATGAGTGACATTTGCGAACTGTTGTTGGGATTGAAGTCCGTGACTCATACGTTTTTATAACGTGGAAAATTATAGAAGGTGTTTAAAAAAAAACCAAAAAATAATAATAATTCAAAATTAATTCAAATATGACAAGTATGTCATATTAATTATATGAAACTTTCATTTTGTAGATGTCAAACCATGCAACTGATTACTAGAGTTGCGACTATTTCACTTTTAAAATTAAATTTTGAATTTTTTTTTTTGGTTTTTTTTTAAACACCTTGTATACTTAGTAGAACAGTCTGTTGGATTTCTGTTAAGTAGAAATCAATGGAGATTTGACATTTGCATTCGCTAGAAAATATTATTTCCACCAATCAATGGTAAAACATTGACAAAGAAAGTGTCAATATTAATTTAAATATCCTGAGAATGTGGTGCGAGCGTGGAAACTGCGCTAACCGAATGGATGGTAACATTTCACACGGCACTTTCCAATTAGCCCTTTTAGCACTACGACAAATTGGCAGGCGTAAGAAAATCATTGAAAGGAGTTAGCTAAATTTTTGTCACCTAATTTCACCTTATTTGAAAATTGATGAATTGTTTTTTAGTTGCACGTACAACTCAAATATGTTAACGAGTAGGACTTTGGGAAAACTATGTAGCCTATATGTTATTCTGATGTCAAGCTATATTACTTTATTTTTATTATAAGATGGGTTAACTCTTGACTTCAATCTTGACCATAAAGTTCAAAGATAAGGTCGACGAATGGAGCGAGTTAACCCAGAAAATGCCTATATTATCTGAGGAAATAGAGCCTAAATATTTAAAAGAAAACTCGAAATTGGAGCTTAAAAACTTTAAGAATAAAATTGACAATGTAACGAGTTTTCCCCATTCGTAAACTATTTTAGTTAATCCTCACTTAATATTATAAATGCGAAAGTAACTCTGTCTGTCTGTCCGTCTTTCGCGCCTAAACTACTGAACCGATTTTGATCAAATTTGGTACAGAGGTAGATTAGGGCCTAGGAAAGTACATAGGCTACATTTTATCCCACAGTTTGGCACGATATATCCTGCAATCCACGTGGGCGGAATTATAAAGGAATTCACTAGTGCATTCATAAACAACATTAATTCACAGAATTTGATTGACAGAATCGTTAAACTAATTAGTCGATATGATTACACCAATAGCTTGTTCCTAATGATTGGAACTGTACGTGTAATCAATCTTCTAGAACATTCTAGACAGATGTAGAACCATCTAGAGCCGGGTAATTTATTACAAGTGATACGATTCGGGTGAATGACTCCATGGTTATACATTCTTAGATGTATAGTCGACAAATATTGTCTATTTCTTTTGCTGGGTTGAACTCAACTGAAAAGGTTTAAATAAGTTAACGAAAGCGTTAGGACGCAGAATGGGAATCAGCGTGAACTTTATTATTGTTAACCTGGGAAAAGTTGGTACTGGAAGTGAAAATTTGGTTTATTTTATTTTTATTTTATTATAAGATGGGTTAACTATTGACCTCAGTCTTGACCATAAATATCAAAGATGAGGTCGACGATGGAGCGAGTTAACCCAGAAAATGCCTATACGGGCACTGGTACTCCCACGCACCGACGGAACACAGCAAGCTGTTTGGCTTCGGACTTCGGTCGCGAACCAGACGGCCCTTTACAGAGCCTACCACACCGCATGAGACCATAGGACGATACCTCAGATTCAGAAAAAAATGAAGTGTCGTTGCCTGGGATGGATTACTAGGAGGCAGGTCTCATTTGTGTTTCCTTAGTCGCCTCTTACGACACCCACGGAAAGAGATGGGGTGGTGTTATTCACAACCGATCACCACACGGCAAACATTTTAAACGGTTTAAACTTAAAGCACTTACACCCCCGGGTAAAGAGATACCTAACTTCAAAACGATAATCGTACATTAAAGAAGTATTATTAAGATAATGTGTTTAGGTATATTCGTACAACCATGGCTATAAAACGGTACGAAAGGGCACCTCTGGTGTAGTCCGACGTACCAAGCCAAGCTGTTCCGCCGCCTACGATCTTCTAAAGTTATCCAATCCACTATTGTCCGAACCGGCTCCACCGGCGCAACCGGTCCTACCACCACACGTTTGATACATTTCAATAAATAAAAAATGGCCGCCTCTAAATTATAGTGGAAATTATAAATTAGGCGAGAACGTTGAAACGCGTAAGCGATGTTATTTACTGAACCACAGTCTATAATTTTATCGGTTTTGGTCTTTCTAGAGCAGGGGTGGCCAACTTGATTATATCCAAGATCTCCTGTTTACTAACGAAACCCTGTGCGATCTACCAATTACATACCTACTTCTTGAAATCTTAAATGAAACAGCATAGTTCAGTACACAATTATGTAGTTTTTTTTATATTATATTAAGAGAAAAAACTTAAATGTGAAATGTTTTTTTTATTTTTTTGCCTTGCCACGATCGACTGGACCAACAGTCGCGATCGACCGGTCGATCGCGATCGACCGGTTGGCCACCCCTGTTCTAGAGTAAGTTTTGTTTAATTTTAAACGCTTCACACTTAAAGGCCCACCCTAAGGCCCGTATTACGTCTTGATCTAGACTTGAAGGGAACTCAAGTCTTGATTTATACTTAATGATTGTCTCTTTCTCTTACAATCAAAATGACAAAGACGACTGCAACTTAAGTATAGATTAGAGTCTGAGTCGCGTTTTGTAATCTAAGCTTTTCCCTTAAGCCGTGGGTCATTTGGAACATACACAAACATCCATGACCCGAGAACAAACATCTGATTTTGACACAAACATTTGCCTCGACTGGGAATCGAACCCAGTACCTGTTGATCAAAAGGCAGCGCCACTGCCACTGGGCCAAACTGGCTGTCGAATATAGGTGGGGCGACCATAGCCTCGCTCCCAAAAGTTTCTAAAATACTAAATACAAAATTATTATTGAGTGATTAAATAAGTTGTTAAATAAAATTAAATAAAACTCAACTACGAAACACTACACTGCGTATGGCCCGATACGCTCTCGGCAGGTTTTTAGGGTTCCGTACCCAAGGGAAAAAACGGGACCCTATTACTAAGGCTTCGTTGTCCGTCCGTCCGTCTGTCCGTCTATGTCACCAGGCTGTATCTCATGAACCGTGATAGTTAGACAGTTGTATTTCTATGTGCCCTATAACAATACATACTAAAAACAAGAATAAAATAAATATTTAAGGGGGCTCCCATACAAAAAACGTGATTTTTCGGGCCGTTTTTATAGAAAGTCTGTCTGAGGCTGTATCTGATGAACCGTGGTGGTTAGACAGTTGAAATTTTCACAGATGATTTTTTTCTATTGTTCCTATAACAACAAATACTAAAAACCAGAATAAAATAAATATTTAAAGAGGCTCCCGTACAAAAAATGAGATTTTTTTATTTGTTTTTATAGATAAGTCTGTCCGAGGCTGTATCTCATGAACCGTGATAGTTAGACAGTTGGAAATTTTCACAGATAAAGTAGAATAAATTAAATATTTAAGGGGGCTACCATACAAGAAACTTTTTTTTTGCCGTTTTTATAGAGATAATAGTTTTTATAGAGTCCGACTCGCATTTAGCCGGTTTTATAGGTAATGGTACGGAATCCTTCGTGCGTGAGTCAGACTCGCACTTGCCCGTTTTATTTTGCGAATGAGATAGTTAAAAATAGCTTTCATCTTAGTCAAATGGACCGCCATTTCTAAGACGGTTGTTTAACGTTTACTATTATCAAGTTCTCTAAGTAACAGATACACACTTATCTGGAGAACCTCTAGCTTTATTCTTGTTAACAGCCATCTTGCCATTAACTGAAAACATTCAATTTATCTTCGTGCTGAGGAAATGGGAATCGAGGAATTTATAGCTTCTTTATTATTACAGTTATAACGATGTTTGAGTAATTAGCACTTCACGAAGAATTTGCATTTTATAGCCATTTTATTTGAAATCTTTGGCTTAGTGCCTGAGAAGTTATTAATGTAATTGTATGCAAATTCATATTTGTTATGGGGTTAACATTTGACATACAACCTTCTACTTTAATTTCAACAGTAGAGACTCTGACGAGGGAATAGCGAGTCTAGTACAGCCTGCGATAAGCTCGTGAACATTGTATCAGCTCCGACATTCATCCCTACTGTTGTAACATTTCATTATGATTACTTATTGTGTAAACGGAACGGACTTAGATGAATGAATGTGGAATGGAACGCATGTGTCAGATGGATGAAAGAAGCCTGTGAAAGAGGCCTATACAAAAAAAGCTTAATGGCGCATACTTGTTGAGAGAATTTAATTAAAACTACTTTTAAAATATTGCAGCTTTTATTCATTATTAACACATGGTGGCAGCGGAAAAAGATAGGTAACAATGGAGAAGCCAGTTACGGTGAATACATCATCAATTACGGCACCAGAGCCCTACGATTTTGTCCCAGAAAATTGGGACAAATGGAGGAAGAGGTTTGAGAGGTACCTGGTCGTAAGCAGCACAGCAGGACGCGCAGAGGAAGACAAAATAGATCTATTGTTATATTTGATGGGCGACAAAGCCGAGGAGTTGGCAATTCAGCTGGAAATATCAAAGTCGGGCACTTCATTGAAAGAGGTAATAAACAAAATTAACAACCATTTCAACCCTAAAAGAAACGTAGTTTATGCAAGATATGCATTCAACACGAAAATACAACTTGAGTCTGAAAGCTCAGATGAGTTTATCAGGAGCCTCTATGTATTAGCAGAACACTGTGAGTTTAATAGCAGCATGAAAGAAGAATTGATTAGAGACCGATTAGTGGTGGGCTGTAGGAGTCAGAAGGCCCGCGAGAAGATGTTGTTAAATACAAATCTAAAATTAAAAGATGCAACAACTATTTTACAAACAGTAGAAGATTATGAAAAGGGTGGTAGGATGCTGAGTGAGGGAAAAGAATTAAACAAAATAGAAATGAGTAAGCAAAAGAAGGAAGCATGTTGGTTCTGTGGAAGAGATAGACATTCATCACGGCAACAATGCCCAGCTATCAAGGCGCAGTGCAAGAAATGCGGCAAAGTGGGACACTTTGCGAGATGCTGTTTGAAAAAAGTTATGAATATTAACATAAACCAAGAAGAAAATACAAATCAAGAGGAGAATCAAGACTGCAAGAAGGTGTGTGTGATTAATGGAAACAATAAATACAATGTGGAGGTGAAGGTTTACAAAGATAATATATGGAAATGTAACTTATCCTTTTTGATTGATACAGGCGCTGATATAGTAGCGATTCCTGAAGAATATGTCAAGGATCTGAAGAGTTTGAAGCCATGCCTGGTGGACATCAAGGGTCCTGATAGTAACAGTCTAGTGGTAAGAGGTTCTCTTACTCTTACTCTTAAGTATGCAGACAGAACCTACATGGGTGAGGTATATGTTGTCAAAAATTTGAAATCACCAATTTTGGGTGTACCTGCTCTGGATGCTATGAATATGATTAATATAGTAGGTGTAAATAGGATTTTCAATGCCAGTACAGTAGCTGTAGAGAAAGAGTTTCCAAGAATATTTGATGAATTAGGGGTATTCAAAGAAATGTTTGATATTCAACTATTGGATAAAAACAAGAGTTTCATACAATGCACACCTAGGGTAGTTCCTATTCCTTTGCTAGATAAAGTTAAAGCAGAATTAAATCGCTTGTGTGAATTAGGAGTACTATCTAAAGTAGAAAAGCCAACACAGTATGTATCACCTATTGTAGTGGTTCCTAAGGGTGATGATGGAGTAAGGATATGTGGAGACTATACAGAATTGAATAAAAATATATTACGACCAATTTTTCCTATTCCAAAAGTTGAACATTAGCGTTACTGAAGGGTTCAAAATATTTCTCTAAAATTGATGCAACAGCAGGGTTCCATCAGATTCCTCTAAGTTTTAATTCTAAGCACTTGACAACAGTGATTACACCATTTGGGAGGTACATGTACAATAGATTACCATTTGGTTTGAATTGTGCCCCAGAATATTTTTCTATGAAATTTTCAGAATTATTTCATGATTTGCAGGGAGTAGTGACTCATGTAGACGATGTCTTGATTTATGCTAACACACTAGAAAAACATGATGAGATATTAAGAGAGGTTTTGAAAAGATTAAAAGAAAAAGGAATTACTATTAATAAAAATAAATGTTGTTTTGGGGTAGAGGAAGTCAAGTATTTGGGTCATATTATTAATTCTGAAGGGATTTCTCCAGACCCATCTCGAATTGAAGCTATAGTTAAGTTTGAAATACCCAAAAATAAGAAACAAGTCATGCAGTTTTTGGGTATGATTAATTTTGTAGGTCGATACATAGAAAATAGGAGTGAAATATTACACCCACTGTTTATGCTTTTGAGAAATGATGTACAGTTTACTTGGGGTTTTGAACAACAAACTTCATTTGATCTTGTGAAAAAAAAATTATTAGAAGCACCTATTCTAGTACATTTTGATCCCTCAAATAATATTATCATAGCGGCAGACAGTAGTTCATATGGGATTGGTGCAGCACTAATGCAGGAAAATCAAAATAGGGATAGGAATATTGTAGCATATGCGAGCAGAACTTTAACAGAAACAGAAAAAAGATATTCTCAGATTGAAAAAGAATGTTTAGCTTTGACTTGGGCAGTAGAAAGATTTAAAGATTATATTTATGGAATTGAAATATTATTAGAAACTGATCATAAACCATTAATTCAAATATTACAGACGAAGCCAATAGACGAATTAACACCAAGATTAATGTCTTTTAGAATGAGACTAACTAGGTTCAATTATTCTGTAACTTATATACCAGGAAAAAAATTAGTGTTGCCAGATGCTCTATCTCGTAATCCTTTAAATGAATTTGATAGTATCAAGCTAGATGAAAATGCGGAAATGTATGTGAGGACAGTATTTCAGAACATACCTTTGAGAGATCAGCTTTTGGAAGATATTAAAAATGAACAGGAGCAGTGCAGTATATGTAGAGTTTTGAAGAAGTACATAACATCAGGATGGCCCAGCCAGTCTAAGCTTTCAGATGAGTTGAAACAGTATTATCAGTATAGGTACGATTTTTCGATTGGTCAACAGGGTTATTTAATGTACAAGTGTCGTTTATTTATACCACAAAGACTGCAATATGCTATGCTAAAAAAAATTCATGAGGGTCATTTGGGTATCAATAAATGTAGAAGTAGAGCAAAACAAACTATGTGGTGGTTGGGCATGGCAACACAAATAGAAAGAATGATACAAAATTGCAAGGAGTGTGTACAAGAAAGACATAATAATAAGCAAGATATAATTTTAGAAAAAACTCCTTCAAGACCTTGGCAAAAGATAGGAATAGATTTATTTCATCATAACGCATCTTGGTATTTGGTATTGATTGACTATTATTCTAGGTATTTGGATATAAAAAAATTGAATTCGTTAACCGAAACAAATGTTATAGAACAGTGTAAAGAAATGTTTTCAAAATTTGGCATTCCTGAAGTAGTAAGGACAGATGGGGGTCCTCAGTTCAAAGGGAAATTTAGTGAATTTTCAAGGTTGTATAATTTTGAGCATATTGTAAGTAGCCCATATTATGCTCAGAGCAATGGCTGTGCAGAGGCAGCAGTTAAAATAGCTAAAAATTTATTAAAGAAAAATGAAGATATTTATATGGCTTTACTCATATACAGAAATACACCATTAGATACAGGATTTAGTCCAGCAGAGCTCATGTTCAATAGAAAATTGAGAGACAATCTTCCAAGGTTGTCGAGCTCTTTGCAAGAGGTAGTTAAATGTAGATTAGAATTTCAGAAAAAAGAAATAGAAAAGAAAGAGAAAGTTGAATCATATTACAATAAAAGACATAATACTAAAACACTAAGAGTTTTAAATGATGGGGAAAGAGTGTGGGTAATAGATTTAAAAGTATTTGGGAAAGTAGTAGGAAAGTCCAAAGAACCTAGATCATACATAATAGACACTTCTAGGGGTCAGTTTCGCAGAAACAGATATCATTTGATACCTTTTGATGATGCAGAAGAGCAATGTTCAGGTTATAGAGATCAAGGAGATTTAGGGATACAGGACAGTGTAGAAAATGTAGACATGGAAAATAAAAGTTTTGAAAGTGTAGATAAAATTCAAGAAAATTGCGAAAAACCAGATTTAGGGCATGATGGGGCAGAGCAGGTGCATCCAAATAAGGAAATGTCAGACACAGTAAGAGTAAGTAGACAGAGACGTCCACCAGAATGGCTAAAGGATTATGTTAGGTAAAAAGTGAATCTTATAGGTAGGTTTAGAGTAGGTAATTAAGTATTAAGTCTTGATTGTTTTTTTTTAGTAGTTGATTATGTTAGAACTTCATATATTATGTTTTGTCTAGGAGGAAAAGTAAAAATTAAGTTTAATTTAGATTATGAGACGGGATTGTCTGTTTATAATTAAGTTTGTTGTGTACATTAGTTATATGTTAATGGTTAGATTGAATTATGAGGGACATAAGTATTTGGTTTGACTTTTTAGAATAGGTACTAATAAGTTGTTTAGTAATAAGTTTTATTTCCTTTTCAAAAGAGGGAAGATGTTGTAACATTTCATTATGATTACTTATTGTGTAAACGGAACGGACTTAGATGAATGAATGTGGAATGGAACGCATGTGTCAGATGGATGAAAGAAGCCTGTGAAAGAGGCCTATAAAAAAAAGCTTAATGGCGCATACTTGTTGAGAGAATTTAATTAAAACTACTTTTAAAATATTGCAGCTTTTATTCATTATTAACACACCTACTAATGTAAATGCGAAAGTGACTCTGTATGTCTGTCTGCCTTTTACGCTTTCACGCCTAAACTACCGAACTGATTTTAATGAAATTTGGCATAGAGATAGATAAGACTTTGGGAAAGGACATATTCTATTATCCCACTGCTTGGCACGATATAACCTGTTGTTCACGCCGGCTGAGCCGCGGGCGGAAATCTAGTAGTTTATAACTTTTAAACGTCTGTTTATGTCTAATACTTGTAATACGCATGCTGGTGAGCGTCTACCGCTTCAACGCATTTTGAACATGTATAATGATAACTTACTTCATATAGATATTTTTTCTTTGTCACATTATTCATTTAGAAAGATCGTGTATCAAACCTTGCTAAGTAATCAATAAAAATGTAAAGATTAAGTATGTCATGCTCTGGGAGTTCTAAGTAACGCTTTAAACATTCACTAGAAAATTAATTTTGTTATATTTTAGTAAAAGTGTTTCTATCTATGTATCTTAAATCACATATTTAGATTGTTTGTGAAACCTGTGTGTAAAGTCTCTTAAGTGTTTAAATTTAGATGTGGAAAACGATGCTGGCTGTAGTATTAATCATAGTTATTGTTATTTAGATGAGTAAGTACATATAGTATTGCTGTTTGTTATCCTGAATAAAATAAAATAAACTAATTTTGATAAAATATAGCTTACTGCGTTAGCTTTCATGATGGGTCAGCGTGGTGGTCTATGGCCCTTCATCACTGCTTCGAAGGGAGGTACGGCCCTTGGTTGGGACACTAATGGGCTAATGACGATGTGTTGTATATTTCAAGGAGTTCGATGACATATGTAATATATTTCCACCACACAATACTCATTGGCAGTTTGTACGTTGTCACCTTAACCACAGCCAAGCCATAAAGAAAAAAAGGTTCAAAATTAGTATATGATTAGTATTGACATTTTCTAGTTTTTTTTTCTCAAATACTATTTATCTCCTGAAGCTGAAATTTTGCACAGAGTCTACCTAGGCATAGACCTATATCCAAAAAAATCGGGAACGCCCAACTCGTGGGTTCGTAATCTAAAGTTTAGCCTCTCGATGTAGCTTCAACCTAGATTTCTAGGTACCCTGAGTCATAGCAGCCTACGCACTAGGATGTGGCTGCTGCTATTGTATGCAGAATCAACGCTGTTTATTGGTAGAAAGTTCAAGAGAGAATAGGATTCCTTTTATTATGGCTTTTACAGACTTGAGTAGGTAATTTCTTGGCGAATGTAAAGTGTAGGATTAAAGATAAATGTGAAATAGATTACAATCTTATAATTTGCGTTAGGAAAATTGAGTATGACGTGTTTCGATGTGTGGAGGAGTGTTTTCAACCGACTTCAAAAAGGAGAAGGTTATTAATTCGACTGTACGCTTTTTTTGTATGTTTGTTATGCGAGAACTCCGCCAACTGTCGTCGGTCGATTTTCAAAAATCTTTTTTTGTTCGATAGAGTATACTCCATATACATTTTATCTAAAATGATTTAGCGCTTTTAAAAAAATCAGCAAAAACAAAAAAAATATATTTACAAACTAAAACGTCATCTAAACTAAATGACGTTTTCGTTGGTGGTTAATAAGGCATTGTAGTCCGCAAAAAATAGGAAAACTGGAGAAATAAAATCACTTTATGCGACTTATTGTTGGGATTGAAGTCGGTTACTCAAACGTTTTTAACGTGGAAAATTATTATTAGAACAGAGAAATATGGTTGCATTTCGTCTCACCCTGTTTGATTTGAATAACGTTCCCAAGGAATCCAAATTAAATACACAAAAAAAATATGGAGAGGCAAACTGTTTTTTTTTTCACAATTCGACTTATGCTTCTTGCGGTAAGTAGTTCAGTTTTATGGACAGAATCACTATCTAAAAATTCGCTATTTAATAAAGCACGCAAATATACAGAACTTTGACTTTGTAGGCTCTCCTCTTCACTCTCTGTCGTAAAATCAGGCATTTCCAATAAAAATTTAGGTATGTAAGAAATTCTCAAAAGTTTGTGAATTCGACGAAAATTGTGATGATTATTATTCACTACAAGCCCTTTGATATTTTACCCTACACGCAGATTTTTTATAGAAACGAAAAGTTTGGGAAAGACGTGATGAACTTGCTAACTTCAGTTTTTTTTACAAGGTCTTGTAAAAAGAACTATTTCAAAATAGATATTTTTGTAGAAACATTTTTTAACAGTTATAGAGACTGAAACATATTTAATTTGGTTTCCTGCCATTATTTGTTGAAGTAAACTATGAATAGTAGATTACCCAACAAGTGAAAAAAAGGTGAATTCTTTTCGAGGCATTGAGTTGTATCCCGAGAAGAGCGAAGGATTCTAGATTAGAATCCTGAGCGGATCGAGGGATACAAGAGCCGAGATGAATTTTTTTTCACGTGTTAGGTACTCTACTTTTTACCATTGACTACGAGAAAAAGAAAATAATTACTCTGTGACAGTAAATTATCAACAATAGCTGCTGCTTTAACGCGAAATGACTCTGGAACGAGAGGTTCACTTTCATCACTGGATGTCGAACTCATTTTATGATTTTGAGACAAAAACTTTTAACAGAAACTTTTAATTGCATAAAAATTGCACAGAAAATTGGCTGAATTCATTATTCTACATTTAAAATTTTTAACAGAGCCATATTCAATACGTTTTTATAGCGAGAGTATGCAACCTCCTTGCACGTTTTCTTTTATTTTCTTACTAAAATCCGTATATT